>JAHWFP010070633.1:26618-39958 GCA_023313725.1 Lithobius niger
GACAACTCGTAATCGCTTGTTTCGTTTCTTAGTCAAGCTAAGCAAGCAGACTAATGCGCTCGCGCCCGTATCCAATGAGCCGTTATTGACTCGGTCGCGGTGCAGAAATTGCGTTCTTCTGTTGCTATAGAAACGAGTGAACAACGCCGCTGTGGACGGCGGAAGAAGGGAGGACTTGCAGATGCGGACGCCACCTTCCCTAGGGGGTTTGAAAAGGAACTAAGAGAAAGAGATGCGGAGAGGTAAGCGTGCGAGGGGGGGGGGTTGGTGGCGGGGGCGGGGGGGGGAGGAGTGAGTGTTGAGAGGACCGTATAAGGCCGCTAGGGACGAAGAGAGGGGAATTTCATTACGTCTGTGACTATGTCTGAGGCAACAGCCCGGCTGGATTTTGTCTTCTTGCGGATTTGCCCGTCTCTGCTTTAGTTGGTGTCTGGCTGGCGGGCATGCCCATTCATTCTTGCCACGGTGATGCTATTGTAAAACCCGGCGTAATTTTCGAAATCTTTTATTTTTCGAATTTGTGTTCAGCTGCAGTGGTTTTGATGGGTAGTGTGTGTTGTGACAGTGTTCCCACCGAAATAATTACCGAAATACCGAAATAATTTCCCATTGTTTTCAAGACAGGCTATTTACCGTAGTTTTAGGAAGGAACTTTTCCCACGCATTTTGCCAAGTTTTTACTTGTTTTTAGGGCTCACTCAGTGTAAAAGTGTAGCCGAATTTAATGGAATTTTTAGGTATCAACACAGCGCTTACAAGGATAATGTCAAAAAAAAAAAAAGGGTTTAACGAGCGTTAACCACTCCTGGTCATCTGCCCGAAGCCCTAAGGCCCTATGTCTGCAACAGCCAGATTCCCAGGCAGTCAAGGATAATGTCTTCCACAATGTGTAACAATGTCTTAAACAAAATTTGTATAATGCACTTAGGACATTGTCTGCGCGGCGTATCTTGAGTCCTGCAGTATTTTTTGAGCGGCTACGTCTTCCTGGAGGAGGCGGCTTTAATCGCCGGCCACCATTGTTTTTGTTACCATGTTGGATATCAACAAGGCACTCTTAATACCAAAAACGTACAATCGATTATGTGTGTTCGTTCTGCGGCGAACTCAAGTAGGCCGTGGACACTAATAGGCCTATACGTGTGGCTTTTGTGTTTTTTCTTGAGTTTTCCAGGTCTTTTGTGAACAATCTGAGAATTCCTTGGGTTTTCCCAGAGTTTCAAACGTAGTTTAAATTCCCTGAGTTTTCCTAGTTTTCCAGATTCTCCAGGTTGCTAGGAACCCTATGTGAGGACACGCAAGGCTGTTATTTAAAATAACGAACTTTCAGGCTAACGAAGTTAAAAAATAATAAATTTCCAAAGTATGGTATTTTGTGTCCTTCCATCTTTGATAGACGCAGAAGTCCATGGAAACAATATGAATATAGCAGGATACGCGGTATGTCGGATAATACAGGAAACTTTAAAATGTATTTGGATAAATGGCGAATAAGACCAAACGTCGGCAATTCGAATCATAATATTCTCGAGCATTTCCTCAACTCCAAAGCACAACGGATTCTCTACGTAATAAGTCAAACGAAACTAGAGCATCTTTCTCGAAACAGCTTTTGCGACGTTACATAGGTTACGAATGAATATGGCAATCCCGTTTCTGTCAAGGGAAAAACAGGAAAAAAATAAATGCTTTTGCAACATTTAAATATATACGAACGCAAAACCTATTTACATTGCCATTTGGATTTAAATGTCAGACTGCCTGAGCGGGGAATTTAACCCACCACCTTTGAAACCAAAGGCGTAAGTCTGAGCGCCATCCCTGACGCGTACGGCCGTGCTTGTATGGCTCAGCTTTAAGCCTTTGGTTTCAAAAAGTCGTGCGTTCAATTCCCCACTCAGGCAGACTGACAGTTAAGTCCAAAAATGTTATATTTCGAAAATCTTGTGTACGAAACTTTATTCGAATGTTCTGCTGTTTTTCTTTTTTTAGAATCCCATATCCTTCCCCTCCCCCCAACGCACACACACACACAAAGTCGTACTTTATGGTGTGTAAGTCACGTTCCCTTTTTTTGTTGTAAAATTCCGGCAAAATTAATTCAATTCAGGCAAATTTGAATTCATTCCATCACCACGTGAACCGAGGGGAACCGAGGAGTCCCATCTATTTATTTACGCATCTTTTACGTGCCACGACCAACAAAAGTACGTCTATTATTCTGTATACCAGTGTAGGCAAGAGTTCGGAGGCTCTGAAAAATCCTACCTGGTATCAGGATTGACCATATGTTTATCCAGGGGCAAGTTTACCAAACCATACGCTTATGTTTTACGTTGGCAAATTATTGAAAGAATTTATGTTCAGATGGGAAATGTATCGTATAGGACTAAAAAAAATGTTCAAGGATGGGGAGGGCGGGAGGGAGCATAAGAACCGATTGCAGTTTTTCGTCTGACTAACTCGGTTCGTGGCGCCTTATTTTAATATTTTCTTGACAGGGCAACCCCATTTTAATATAAAAAAAATCTCCCCTTGTAGCTGTTGCTATGTGATACGAGTGCTGAGGCGTGATTTGGGTGGGATTTCAATACGAAATTTGGCAGTTGCAGAAATAAAAAGGGTTAAGGAGAGTTGCAAGGAAAAAGACTGGTGGAGCAGAAACGGGTCGGTCGGTGGATGGAGAGTAGGTGGGGGTGGGGGGGGGGGGGGAGAGGGGGCGGTATTAAGAGGGGCCCCAAGGCTCCAGTTGCTCGCGATATTGGCGAAATGAACAAAGTGTGTCTAATGGGAAAAGATAGAAAGATGGGAGGAGTGATATCTGATGTCGTTTAGAGAATGTCGCAGGCAAAATATTGGCCTTAAGTGCCTGGCTGGATATCGAACGGTACGCATCTGCATCTACTAATATGGCACGCGTTCGAGTCGGACTAAACGAAAAGAGAGAGGAATTTGTTTTCTTGAATGTTCCAATAATCATCATCTGTATTATTTTCTAGAATGCTCCGATAATCAATGCTGCGTTTTCAAAAATGTGAGTTTAATAATCGTTGTGGATGGGAGAAGGGGCAATGCGTGATGGTGGTGACTCATGCACTTTTTGGATACGGAAGCTATTCAGTTGTTGTGTAGATTGTTTTTTTTTTTTTTTTTTTGTAGATCACGACTTTCTTGAGATAACTGGGGCGTTATCAGTCATACTGTCGGCAAAATGGAGCGGAGCGATTTTTAATGCTGCTCACGATAAATTAATGGTGCACAAACATTTATTTACAAAAAAATAATGATGTTGCAACAATACATCGAGGACAGACAGTTGTTTGCGAGTGGATTGGAGACATCGTTGTGGCTCATCTTTTCGATTGCTCTTTGTTTCGATATCTCAGGCAGCGTCTTGAGTTTTTATGTTTACCATCATTGACTTGGCGTCGTCAAAGAGGGGGTTTAATTTTAATGTACAAGATCATCAGAGAAACTTACACTCAAATACCCAGTACTTTTTTTGAATTGTATACTACACCCTTTGATAGTAGGGGTTCCATGTACAAGCTCAGGGTTCTTTGTTTCAAATTAAATGCTACCCGCAATTCTTGTGCCTGTCGATTGATTGACTTATGGAACTCGTTGCCTGATTTTGTTGTTAATGCACCTTCGACTAATGTATTTAAAAACAGACTGGACGCTCATGTATCCGCCGACACCATTTTCAGTATAATTAACTGTTCTGCTGGATGCTTCCTCTGACCATTACTGTTTATTTTTCTTTTTTGGTATTGTTCTGTTCACTTTTTTCTATCTTTGGATCTTTGTAAAAAGCCACTTTTTGATGTAATGAAGTTTGTCACCTTCCCTTCGGGGAAACCGACGACATACTAGTGTATTAAATTAAATTATTAAATTAAATCTTGTTTCTTTGTCCATTTGCTTCCGTAACGCGACACTGGATGGCGTTGTTCTTCAACAACTACATGTCCGACTTAATTTTTTTTTTTTTTTTTTTGCAAACTACCTCTGGGTGTACCGCTAGCAATGTGCTAAATAAAGCTGGCTTAAAAAGCGTGGTCATCATGGCTGAGCAGTGAGAGAACTCAGTCTGGTTGCTGGAGTTTTGCGAATCCGGTCGAACCCCTGGAAAGGGGACGTTGGCAAAGTTCCCGCCAGACTATGGGAACTATTCTGGCCAATTCTGGTTTAATCATTCGGCCCCACCGATGATCGGAGGTTTCCCGGATCGAATCCCCTGGTTGGCACCTCCCTTTACCAGATATTTCTTCTTCTCTAAAAAATCTGGTAATGTTCAAAATTGAGCCGGTTCGCCACACGAGCATTCAATTGCTTCCGCTGACTTAAGGCTAAAAAGAAATTAATTAAAAAAAAATTTATGCAGTCGTTATTGCGTGATGCGATTACAATGATGATTGCATTCGAGTGTATTCAAAAACGGAGCGCCGTTCGCTTCGCATAAAATAAAAAAATCTCATTTTTACCTCGACGTTTTTAGGATAGGAAAAAGAAAAACCAGCATGCGTCTGCGGTAGCACTTCGGCCTATTGTCTCAAAGATGGAAGGTTCAGACTTTTCTTTTAAAGTCCAAAAGTCTACGGAAATAGAAGGGCCATGTCAGAGTGGCTGAGCAGAGGGCTTCTGCCGTTGGTCTCAAAGGTCGACGGTTTAATTCCCGCTCAGGCAGTCTGTCATTTAAGTCCAAAAGGTCCAAAGGAAATAGGTTTGCGTCGTCATTAATTTATCATTAATTGAACCTTTTTACCTTTCCATTGTGTAATTTTTTTTAAGTTGATGTTCATAATTTTGTGTAAAAAATAATCTTGATTTCAGTAATAATCCTTGTATTCCACTCAAAGTATACAGAAATATGAAAATATGAAAATATACAGAAATTTGCAACTGTTTGAACTGACTATACGCAGGTAGCAGTAGGCTATTGTTATTTGTTTTTAAATCGATTGCCTTAAGACTTAAGCAGCATACTAATGCTTGTGTAGATGAAACGGCTCAGTTTCGAATCTTACCGGACAGTTTTAGAGCACACGGGGTGGAGGGGGGGGGGGAAGAACCCGTAGATTAAAATCGGGGAAACTTCGATCATAGGAAATACGCCTAGAATGTACTACATCTGTAGTTGTGGAAGGAACTTGGTAGTCTCACATACAGCGTTACCGTCAGATTTTTCTGGGACTTTGGCAGGGTTCCCTTTCCTGGCGTCGTTCGGGACAGCTTAATTAAACTAGTGAGGCTTCGCTCTCCTACAATTCAACCACCATGCATACATTGCGAGAATGTTAAGCCTAATGCAAGATATTAAAACCCGTGAAAACCCTGAACCATCAAAACGGTAACAAACAAGCTGATAAAGCCGAATTATCCGCAGATTATACTACATAAACTAAATTAAAGTTGCAGCGACGTTGGGTGCACGTGTGTGTTTGTTTAATTTATATGCAAATTAGGATGAGCTCAGTAAATAATCATCATTTCTGGCCGTCTTCAAATTTCTCCTAATTTTTGAAATATCAAAATATTTGACAAGATCTGGAACTTTTATCAGTGTGTTTTTGTTGCGTGTTTGGCGTCAGCTTTATTAGAGTTAGCTTGGAGTAAAAAACAAATAAATAAATAAATAAATCAAGGACAATGCCTTAGCCGTCATATTAACCCATAACCTCACACTTGTATGCTCTGGATGAGATGTAAGAGCCAATGCTAAGGATAAAACTGTTAACGGTCTATATAAGGGTCAAGTAAGCGATAAACATTAAGTGTGAACCCACCTTGTTTAATTCGACAAATTAAACACTGTTTCGGTAAGATTTTAATAATTTTTTGAACGTTTACATTCTGCACATTCTATCGAGTCCCTTTAGAAACTTTTTTTTGAAACTATGTCAAGCATTCTGTAGCATTATGTTTTGTTGGGTTGCAGCGTAATTATCAAACTTAACAAACGACTATAACCAGTCAACTGGCCTGCATTATATTAAAAACAATGGACCATTATTTAGAACACTGCAGTTCATTCAAAGTTTATAAAATGACACAATGTATAGGGCAGTGACACGACGTAGTATTATTGTATATAACTCTATGGTGGAGCCAGTAACTGGGTTAGCTGCAAGGTGCACTGGTGGGGGAAAAGAAGGTCGTCTTACTGAAGCCAATGCTATTAAGAGTGGATTTCTTAGGCCTAAAACGGGAGATTTTTGTCGATTTGTTGGCAGTTGCTGACATTGTTAAGCAAGTGGAATCTTTATTTTCCCATTACAACCTCGTAGCATAAGGGATTGGAGAAAACAACGGTTTTTTTAAGCCTACGAAGTCCACTCTTAAAGAACTGGCTTGACTAGAAGTGCCGTTGTTTAACCCTCCATTTCAATCTAGTGCCCCTTGCAGCTATCTCTCTTGTAGCCAATATGACGTGACTTGACGCTGCTCTATAGTTTTAAATCCATACTGAATTAAGCGATGATTATCTTGGTATATAAGGTGCAATAAACATTTAAGTTGCTGGCTTTCGTCTCCGAAGCCAGGATCTTAAATTGTGAAAAGAGAAATCTTCGTTAATCGGTTTAAAATTGATATGAATTTAACTTTACATACTTTTGTTACCCTAAGTGGCAACTCACCATAACATAAAAGAAAGGGACAAACAATGTGTTCTCTGCGATAACGCAGTGACATTAGTTAATTGTATACACAAGTACATATAACTAGCAGATGGTCACATGCTTACACAATGATTGGCTAACCAACGATGGATAACTGGCAGGTACACTTTAAGCAACGAATCGGATGTAAACATAACAGATATTACAAGGTTTTACAAATCCATCAACTGTGTGCGCACTGCACTGTGTGAAAGGTGCACCAGAAACCAGGAACATACTAAAAGTGTTCCACGTAACGGATTTCAGTCGTTCCGTCGTCGTATAGAAACAATCATGAATCGGAACATTCTAATGTTTAAAGTAGATTTGTCTTTAAGAACTGTTTTGAAGGTTTTTGATGATGACTTCAGGGTTTCGGTTTATGGTGACGGCCAACAGTTTTGAAAATTTTCATCGCGTATAGCGTTGCCATCTCATCTTAAAGTTTGGGGCCCAAACCAATGGGAACGGGGGGGGGGGGGAGAACTTGATGTTTGTTTGAACATTGCTGAAATAGCAGGTGCAAAACAAACAGAGGCGGAGATAGAGTCAACACGAAGCAAAGACGCTGTTAACGACCGACTGCTCTGGAAAGACAAGAAACAGAAAGGGAAAAAAAAAGGTAGAAGGCTTTAAGGGGATAGAGACAGAGTAGAAGCTTGATTTTGGCAGTTGATTCAGAAATCTGCGTGTTGACACAAACCTCATTGCTAATGCAAATGCAGTGATCGGCATCTCAAGCCTGGGCTGTTGAATGTATGCAAGTCACCCTCTCCTGTTTCCTCCCTCCTCACCATCCCCTCCCCACCCCCCACTTTCCTCCGGCAACACATTAGAATTTTAAATTTCTCCTGCTGCTGCAGCAACCATGTCTTCTTTCCATCAGGATCTATTACTGCAATCCAGGCATCAATTGAACACATCCACCTTTTTCGGAGAGGCTGCGATTTTTGTTGCTACTTTTGTTGGCTGTTGCCCGTTTAAAAAAACAAATTATTTGAGTTTGTACTTGTTCGTGTGTGTGCGTATGTGGTGGTTGAGAACTTGGAGAATCAGAACAATATCGTGTGCCTGATATTGTTAGTAAAAATCGAGAAATTAAAAAAAGTAGCGTTTTGTGCGGTAATTGTGACTACTCGTTAATCATTATAACTTAGTTGAGTAGTGTTTGGCACAGGGCTGGGCCTGAACGATGTGCTGGGGGGGGGAGGGGGGGGGAAAGCGTAATTTTACGCCTTCTCCCAATGGTTGAGGACCATATTTATTTTTTTCCTGGCATTTACACCTTTATTCTGCAGTTTACAACCTATAGCAGAGTATACTCGTTACGAGAATTTGCCGCCCCTGTTAGTCATTCTTGAGAAGTCCGTCCCCCCCCCTCCTTTATGACACTGCCCTAGTTTGACGTCACGTCATCGTAATTGCGGTGAAACTGTCTTCGTTTGCTCAGCTTCCGCTGTGAAACTAGTGATTTCAAAACAACATTAAACCTATAACAGTAGCAAGTTTTATTTTTTAAATATTAAAACTTTTTTTTTGCCTAATACAATTTAACTTTAGCTTGCCTTTTTTTTTTAGTCTGTTTCTGCGCTGTTTCATTTGTTGCCTATTTCTAATCCTAAATATTTTATTGATGCAATTAGTTTGATTTATGAACAAAAACTTGTAAGATTATTTAGTTTACGCTAAACCCTTTACAACGACCTTTACGGCTTTAAACGGAACATCACACCAGTTCCGCTTCCCCGCTTCCGGAACAATTAAAAAACGAGCGTTTCCACAGTGCATAAATTTTCTTCTTTCCTGGTGGCTAAAATTTTCTTTTATTTGCCCAAATTAACCCTTTATACCTAAAATATTTATTAAAATTATTATTAAAACGATTTGAATGGAGCGCAAATAAATTCAAGGTAGTCGGTAACCGGACTGCAACTGCAACTGCCGTAACCGGAAATGGCAGTGACGTCACATTCATTCCGTGTCATCGCAGCGACGAAGCCAAAGCGTAAAGCCCTAACCAACCAGAAGAAAACTTCGGGCGATGCGATGCGTTATTATGTACCTACAAGGTCAAAATTGCTCCAATCATATGGATGGTGTTGCGTTTATCGATCGATTTTACTGTCTTCCTCACACCATCTCGCGTCGTGATGCAGTCACCAGCTGCCAGTCTGGTTTGACCGTGGTGAATCGAATACCACCTAAAGTTTCGGTTGTCGTGCAGGGACGTGGACGACAGGGCGGAATTATACCAGATGCATCGTGCATGGTTGAGTATAGATGCAAGCAATCGTAAAACAGTAGTTGGTCATTCGTCGTTAATGGTTCAGTTCTAAAGATGGATGATCTGGCTGTCGATGCGCCATTAAACTTCAGTCCCCCCCCCCATTTCTAAAAATGGTACAGCTCGCCTGCTTTTGACGTAATCCCTGCTCTAGATTACCAAATACGAAATTGGGATGATTGGCGCGGATTAGTTCGGGACGGGTTGACTGAAATTGGGACGTTTAGGGGAATTAGGAAAGTAAATTTCTAATTAAATTGCCAAAGTGTGTACTTACGTTGTATTGGTCAAAGTACAGAAAGGTATGTGGTTTCGGAGGGAAGGTAAAATTGTTGCATGCATAAAAGCTAAACTGTTACAATACTTGGCTTACATGGTTGCTTACAAGTCAATCACACATACGTTGTTGTGCAAGAATAAACATAACGCATAAGACACTGCATAAACAGTGCGCAACAGCGAGTTGCTTGGAGGAAAAGGCAAACTGAGATAGAAATCTGGCGGGCAAGGTGAATTGCGGTAAAGAAACAAATAGCTACAATATGAGCTTCGTCCAGTGCTATAGAGCAGTGACACGACGTAGTATTATTGTATATAACTCTATGCTGGAGCCTTAATGGGTTAGCTGCAAGGGGCACTGCAGAGAGAAACAGAAGGGCGTCATACTGAAGCCGATGCTGTGAAGAGTGATTTCTTAGACCTAAAGCGCGCGATTTTTGTTGTTGGAGAAAACAACGTTATTTTAAGGCTAAGAAATCCGCTCTTCCGTTGTTTTTCCCTCCATTTTTATGTAGTGCACCTTGTAGTTACGCCCTCCAAAACCCATACTGGTGCCAATATGGCGGCAAATGTCACTGCTCTATACTGACTGGTGGTAATGTTGCAGACGCCGAATCACCTTCTGCAGTTGTTGTTTCACGCATTCAGTAATTTGCAGTCGAGGAATTTGCATCTCAATTGGTAAATTTCCTACAAAATGCGCATTTTCCTATCTTGTGGAAACTATGCTTTTAACTTTTATTTTTAGAAATATAAGATAGAAAAATGTTTCATGGAAAAGTACAAGTATCTTGACGTCTCCACCTTGGCATAAGGAAGCGTTGAAATATTATACGTCATCAAGTTGGGGGGGGCGGGGAGGCGGGAGGGGGCGGTTCGCCTCTTGATGACGAGGGGGAGGAGGGGTGGCCAGTTGATGACGTAAGAATTGCCAAACAAAAAGTCCTCAGTTTTCCTCAGGATATACAAAAAAAAACTCCTACAAAAAAACGTTGTTGTCTTGATTCGGTTGGGGGGGGGGGGGGGGGTTGAGTTAAGAATGACGTAATAATGGAGGTGGAGGGGAAGGCCATTGTTGACGACTGACGAGAGGACGACGGGTGGAAAAGTTGCCAATTTCGTGATGATGTAATACTTGGAACGTTCCCTAACTCACGAAACTTGTTTCTTAGTCTCTACTTTTTGTTTTCATCTATGGTGTCCGTGGCCCGTCTTGAATTCGCCCCATAATGAACACAAATAATCGATTGTACGTGTTTAGTCGCAGAGTGCCTTGTTGATATCCAAAGTAGTTACAAAAAACAATGGCGGCCGTCGGTTTAAGCCGGCCCCTCCAGGAAGACGTAGCCGCTCACAAAATAAGTGCAGGACTCAAGATACGCCGCGCACACTATGTCCTTGTGCTTCCCTCATCACTTTCCTTCCTTTTCTCTCTTCTCTTACGTCATTGATCAGCGCAGTGTATAGTTCCCTAAAATCCCGAAGCAGCCAGACCGAAATGTGAAGGTTCGTGACTCATTACGAAGTGCCAGTGAAGTCTTTATCGTTGAATTCTAAGGTGGCAGCCTTATTATGGATTATCAGTTTTGATATATATTGCGCTCCATACCGCTGGCGTCGCGTTAGAATACGCTTATTCGTAAAGTCCACAACGATTGCCTATTTTTTTTTTAATCCAGCTTAAAACTACCATGCATGCACATCGTTGGAGGTTTTGACCGACGCGACATTTTCACGACCCAACGTCATTTCTACTTGAGCTCCCTTTTCAAATTGACGCCTGTTGCCAAGCGACGAATCAAATACCAATACCACGGACAGGCCAGTGACCATTTCAGGAGGCGAGCTAACCGACAGACGAATACTTAGGACTCGTAGTGTGACATAAGCTGTCAACATTTCCTATTGGATTGGAGGGTAAAGAGGAGGGGGGGGGCCGTGAGGTACTGTAGCGTGGCTTCTACGACACGGTCATCCGAGCGTAAAGGCTCTCCAGCTCAAATTACGGTTGAGAAGACATAAGACTGTCACACCAATATCGGCTCTTACCAAAGGCTCTATATTCCGCTAAAGCAGAAGAGTAGCTTTGAAGGTATTCATATACGTCGTGGCTGTATTTTTCAAAAGCCGTGGTTTACTTTAATTTTGAGCAGTCTTGAAACATACTTATTTTTGAGAAGCTCCCAGAACTGTTTTAACAAAGTAAATAAAATATATAAAGGGATGAGAGCTCCTCAAAAATTGGGAGTATTTAAATTTTTTTATAAACGATTTTTTTTTTTTGCACAAAGGCGTAAAGGAAATGTGACAGTAAAACCACAAAAGAACATACACTATACCACACGCCATGGCTGTTTGCTGTGACGTGCACATCACGTAACTGGGCTAGTCCAATCAGACGGCCTAACAGCCGTTGTTCTCGTTCGCCATTGGCTAACTCATGGTGACGTCACAGCAAACAGCCGTTGCGCATGGTTTAAATCAAACACTAAATCACCACGAACACCGTATCGCAACTCGTGACGCACCAACAACATTCTTATCTCTCCATGATTGTAGTACGATTCCCCTCTGAATTGGTAAATTTCCCTCAAAATGGGAATTTTTTCACGTCTTGTGAAAATCCTGCTTTCAATTTTCTTTTTAGATTAAAAAAAAAAGATTTTTCGTGGTACTTTGACGTCTCCAGCTATGAAGGCCGCTGTTAGGCTGAGGAAATAAATTAGGGTGTCTGGCCGAAGCAACTTATAAATAAAATTACATAACTTTTTCAGGTTTTCTAAGGTAATTTAATGTGTTTCTAGTGCTGTTTCAACATTTTTTGCACTAATTTTGATATTTTTACAGATGGGCCTAGTCCTAAGCGTCCTCCCCCCAACCCCCGTCCCGACGCCAAACAAATTATTATGGCTGGAAGGAAATTCATTTAACGCGAAACATAATTTTAGTGAAACTTAGTTGACATAACCCGATCGACCTCATTCTCGCGCCCCCCTTCCTTCGCGACCCTTACCTTTTTTATGCAAAACAATAAATAAAAATAATTTTTTTTAAAATCACCAACGTTGAGTACGTGGGGTAAAGCTCAAAGATGAATCAAAGAAACAACATTAACTATAGGGCCATTGTCACTATCACTGTCGACATAATGGAGCGGGCTGTGCTTTCTTTGTTGTTTGGATGTTTGGCTAAAAAGGGTCGGCATTTGAAAGTAGTGACATCGTTTCACCAGGAAAAGGCGGCAGAGGTAGTTATAGTGTCCGTGGCCTATCTTGAGTTCGCCCCAGAACGAATACAGATAATCGATTGTATGTTTTCGATAGCAGAGCACCTTGTTGATATCCTAAATGGTTACAAAAACAATGGCTGCCGTCGATTAAAGCCGCTCCCTCCAGGAAGATGTAGCCGCTTATAACATACCTGCAGGACTCAAGTTACGCTGCGTGCACAATAGCTACTAAGCTGGAGAGTATCATGTAAACGTTATTGATGCATCTTTCTCTCTATGAATGGTGGATACTCATCCTTTAACGTTTAGTTTTTCTTTATCCCTGCACCTTTCCCTTACATTTTCCACAATTTGAATTTCGGGCGCGTTGGGATTTAACCTCAACATGAACAAAAATATTAAGGCTGGGCCGATCACCTTTTTTTTCAACCAGAGCCAATCATTAAACGAAATTGGCCGATACCAAATCCCGACCCGATTATCGATACCAAAAATCCCCCAGTAATATTTAAAAATTTACTTTGTAATTTGTAAACAATAAGAGACAGCAGCTTGGGGTTTGGACCATTGGAAAGGTGGTGAAAAAACGTTGAAAATGGTGTATTCCAACGTCAAAATCGGTCGATGAAATGTGAAAGTATCTTCAATTTGGTTTATTACCGATCTCTCTGGATTTTGTATAACGATCCCGATTTCTACCGATATTGCAAATGTCGGGAAGGAATTATACGTGAGGCCTTCTGAATCGGTAATCGGGATCGGCCCAGCCTTACAAAACAGGCTTTTAGTTGCTTACAGTTAACAGACACATGTCTGCTAGTGAGGCCAGAAGAGAATTCAACAATCAATCTTCTAACAATCTGATGCCTTTAACAATTAGAAAAGG
>JAHWFP010070633.1:40058-52682 GCA_023313725.1 Lithobius niger
AAGGCTGGGCCGATCAGCTTTTTTCTACCCAAACCGATCATTAAACGAAACTGGTCGATTGCTACTGATATTGGAAAGATAATGATAAGATAGAGAATAATAAGATATTATAAAGATCTGGATCGGTTATCGGGATCTGCACAGCCTTACAAAATAAGCTTTTAGTTGATTACAGTTGCAGACACATGTCTGCTAGTGAAGTCTTTTGATAAATATTTTAAAGGCATTGGCACGAGGCCGTACGCCCAACATTACAACCACGTTGGTGAGGCCGCCTCTTTATCATTAGCAATCAATTTTTTAACAATCGGGTGCCTTTAGCAAATTAGAAACGGCCTCTCTGTTTCGTTGTTGTATGGATCTTGGCTCTTGGCTCTGGGCTATCGACCCATCTTGTCACCGTGATAGTTCCTCAACCCCATGTCCGATTCCTGATTTTTTTTATAAACCTTATAAACACCCATGCTACTGCTTGCAAAGTGTGGTTAGGATAATCCTTGTGGTTTTCGCGTGATGCGCGGTCTAAGATTACATTGGAGTGTCTTCATTGCGGAGTTACGCTCCAAAGACAAAAAAAAAAAAAAAAAAATAACGTTTTTGGGTCACTGACCAACGCGTTTTCAAGCATTCCAGACAAACAAGCAAAAAGCAGTGTGACGTGCTAACTAAAATGCGCAAGACGTGGAAAGGAACCGTGACTAAGAAAATCGAAATAAAAAAAATGCGGGCATCACATTACAAGGGCCGCTTTATGTATGTTGGTATTAGCGAAGATCTAATAAAAAAAAAGAGTCGGTGGGAGGGAGGTGGGGCGCTTAGATCATCGCAAAAACTTAAAAACAAAGTCTTGGATGTAGGAAAAAAATCCACTTTCATTTAGCCGCCTACGTCGTGTGAGATAGAACTCGAAATCTCTCGTCTGTTTTTTTGATAATTCCGGCCTTCCATAGTCTGTAATAAACCGATTCGGCGAACAAAACTGTTAGCGTCAGCCCATTATTATTTATTAGGAAATTTCCCGGAACCGAAGTTGTTTTTCTCTTGCATAGAGAAACATCTGTTGTCGGTTGGCTTTTTAGAAGATTAACAAATCCTTGAAAGCTTCAATATTAATGGCCTTATTCGTTATTATTATTATTTTAGTCAACTAGGGTGCGCCAGATTTTATCACTTTTTTTTAATATTTTTTTCCAGCAGCGTCGTTGTTTTTCTATAGATTTTTTTTTTTTATCAAATTTCTGATAAAGAGCCATTCGGGGATAAAAACGCCATTCATCATTTATTCTGTTTACGGACCTTGAAAGGGTTCGAGTAAAAAATTTAAAACCGAGGTGTGTGTTGGGGTGGGGGGGCATCTAACAGCCATATGTGTTTAATCCTATTAGCGTTTCACACGTTTGCGCCACTAATTCATTTATAATGTATCACTAAAACTAAAGTCTGTCGCATTTTATTTCAACAGGAGTTTCAAACAATAGTATGAGCGTCGACGTGGTGAAATGAAGAACAAAGCAATCCGACTGTAGTGTACTAGCCAGTCGCAACCGGCTTCGCCCGGGATTTTTTTAGAATTTAAAAAATGTAATATTTTGCAATTTTCAGATTGCAGGCGTTGGTTAAAACATGAAATCCCAGCATGGCATGGGTCAAAACTGTAACATTAATGAGGCTAACATTTTCGGTCGAGCAGTGACACGACGTAGTATTATTGTATATAACTCTATGCTGGAGCCTTAATGGGTTAGCTGCAAGGGGCACTGCAGAGAGAAACAGAAGGGCGTCATATTGAAGCCGATGCTGTGAAGAGTTATTTCTTAGACCTAAAACGCGCGATTTTTGTTGTTGGAGAAAACAACGTTATTTTAAGCTTAAGAAATCCGCTCTTCCGTTGTTTTTCCCTCCATTTTTATGTAGTGCACCTTGTAGTTATCCCCTCCAAAACCCATACTGGTTCCAATATGGCGGCAAATGTCACTGCCCTATAGGCCTTCATCAGTACGTATTAAAACTAATACAACCAACTGTAACTACTCAGGGAATTGTATCGGCAGCCGTTGCTGGCGTTTGAGCTGCCACCATCCTGTGCTGATGCGCCGGACGTTTGTGGGTAGACCAGGCAGACGCCATTGATTGAAGACTAAGGTCATCGGCCCCAGCTCGGCGCCGGTATGGAGTGGTGGACTGTTCCTGGGCCTGTGGCGGATGTCCTTACAGAGGAGCTCCCAAGAAGTTCGAGTCAAGTCCAGACTGTATTATTATAGGCCAATGTGCGCATGCATGCCATGACGTGCATTGTAGTCATGGTGTCATGCTTTGTTTGTCATGCATGGTTACCATTGGTATTATAATCATTCTATTCCAATTCCTCCAAACTGCAACACGTAGGTGTGAAGCCTTAATTTATACGCCTTTTGGACCATCAAACATTTCGATCTTTTATACCAAAATTATTCTGCAACATACGTAAGTCAATGTATTTACCACCAATACTTTTCCCTAATCCTTAAGTCCAGCCAACCGCAAATGTAAAACCGCAAGGGTTATTCCGTGTGTAAGTCGGGCGAGCATAAAATTGCAATTTCCACCGCAATAAAAACCCAATGGAACCAAATAACCAGCGTCATTTTTACATGCCAAGCCATAACATCAACTACCACTGAACATCCGTCAATACAGAATGTACGATTGATTTCAATATTTACTCGAGCAGAAGTCACTCCTTACTGCACAGCTAGGGGCCTGTACGCAGAGTATGACATGTTAGGCGCTGACTCAAGTTGCAACTTGGTTCGGCCCTAGCAGAGTGCCAGTGGTCCAACCTTACGAGTTACACCTCCAACACCAACTGAGGATACTCTGTTCCTGCAGGCTTTTATACTCGCTGGAGCAGAGGATTCCCGTCAAGGATTTACGTCACGTGACTGGCTGACTGCAGCGACCCGGCTCCAACTGGTTAGACAGATGGGCCCGCTTGCTGCTGGCGCTCGGCCAATTCCCATGTTAGGCGGCAACTGCACAAGTGCTCTGCAGCTCACGTAATGACAAGGTGCACCACGAACTGTTGGCTTCATGAAACAACCGGTCACACAACATGTAATTTCAACCAATAAAAAATTTAAAATCTAAAATTTAAACATCATCACAGCACTCATCTACACCACGTCTCACTTTAGTTGTCTGCCATTTTTTCCCCAAAAATGCGTCGCAAGGTTGGCGGACGATTTTTTTTTTCATGTATATTAAAATAATTACCCCACTGTTTCATATTATGATCTGGAGGAAAAAAAGGTTAAGCACGTTTTTTTCATTGAGGAATGTAAAACGTGATTCTAATTTTTTTTTCAGGTAAAGGTAATTTTCTCCCCTAATGGGTGTATCATCGTCACGAAACTGCCATCAGAAATCTCGATCTTGAGTATACTCTATACCACGCGCCATGGCTGTTTGCTGTGACGTGCATATCATGTGACTGGGGTAGTCCAATCAGACGGCCAAGCAGCCGTTGTTCTCATTCGTCATTGGCTAACTCATGGTGACGTCACGGCAAACAGCCATTGTGCATGGTTTAAACAGGACCGAAACCCAAATGAGCTCGAGAAGGGTTTAAATTTTGGACTTAAATGTCAACCTGCGTGAGGGTAAAAAAAATAGGCCGTGTAAGTATGGCTCAGCGGTAGACCTCGGCATTTAGTTTCAAAGATCGTGGGTTCGACTCCCCGTTTCAGGCAGTATAATATTTAAGTCCAAAAGGCAACGTAAATAGATTTACATCCGTATGTATGGAGTACTAGAGGAAGCCCGTGCTATGCACGGGGCCGGTCACGAATTAAGTTTACGGACACATTTCCCGGGACATTTTTCCGGCACTCTTCCCGACGACTTGTCAGATTGATCGACCACTCATGCATGCCTCCTGTTTGCATGCAGGTAGAATGGGTGAGCGTATTTTCAGTGCGGGGGCGAGGAGGGGAGAAGTTATTGTTTGGCCCGACGACTTGTCAGATTGAACCTTTATTGAGTTGATCGACCACTCATGCCTGCCTCCTGTTTCCATGCAGGTAGAGTGGGAGAGTGCTTTTTCAAAGCGGGCGCGAGGAGGGGAGAAGTGGTTTTCCTTTTAGCCTTCCCTTTTACCTTTAGCCTTCCTTTTAGCCGGCTTCCAGGAGTATTATATAGATACTTATGCTGTGCATTTTGTAGAAACTGCATGGTTACCACCCAGTCTTCGGTTCTTCCGATAGCCTCTGGGCTTCTAGACACTATCTCCGACACGGGTGTTAGTTATTTATATAATGAAGAAGTTAAAAGAAGCACTAGTTTCTTTCCTGTTTAGTCAATGCTATCGTTCTTTATTTTTAGTGTTCTGTACAGACAAATTGGAACGACTTTGTCGTCCGTCCGTCAATCGTCTTTTTCAGTGGTAACCAAGTCAAAAAACACGACAAATTAAAACATCGTTGCTTCCGTATAACTAATAGGATTTCTGGACGTAACTCAATGAAATAATAACATTTGATCGTCGCATTTAACCGCTACTGGAAGACACGCAACCCCCCCCCCCCAAAAAAAAATAAATAAAAAGATTTCGTTAACGACACACATTAATCTCGAAACCGTGTTGTTGCGCCTACTCTCGAACCCAATAAGTAGGCCTACTCTCGAACCCAATTCTCCGAAATTAAACTTTAAATAAAAACTTAAATAAACACGAATAAAAACTTACGAAATTAAAACTGCAGGTAAAAATTAGGCCTAAAAGCTGACAATTACGCATAGAATCTAGAACTAGGTCTAAAAGCTAACATATTTTAAACCGGCAATTATGACGGTTAGTACTTTTAGATTATGTAATAGAGATCGTTGTTGCAGTGCGCCTCAACATTCCCATCGAAAAAGTGGCAAAAGTGTACAGAAGAACGATTGCGACTAGGTAGTCGCTGCAGCCGCTTGTATAAAAAAATGCCGTTTTACAGAGAAATTGTGTCTGATATTCTCATTTTTAAGACCTAATACAGCTACACTTTAAAGCGCACGAAATAAAGTACTTTAAAGTTTTGAGTAAGGAAGGATGTGTGCCCGCAGAATTAACGTCCAGGGTACTATTTCATAAAATGTTTATTTTTTAATAAAGACTAGGGATAGGGAAGGGCAGGGGGAGGGAGTATGTATAGAGTAACCGCTGTCTTGAAACGTTGCTCGCACTTTGCGGCCAAGGTCAGCGGTCTTGGTTGATGCTGCGCAGCGAAGCTCATCGACCGATTAAGGGGGAGCTTCTGTTTCCGCGGCGTTGGCAGCTGTGACGGCGAGGAGTATTGGCACCTTTTCTTCCTCCAGCCTACTTGAAATTCGAACGCATATCATTCTGAAAACAGGAGAGAAGTGCCTGCCTGCCTTCCCAGAAGAATGTTGCATAACATTTTCTTTGGCTGCTGATTTTAATCTAGAATGACGTTTCAGGGGAATTTCATTTATGCTAATAATATTTAAAAAGAAGGAGGAAAGAATGGAGGAAAAAAACGAAAAAAAGAATACGAATAAAAAAGGGAAAAAAACCAGCGGAAGATAAAGTTTAAAGAACGAAAAAACGGGGAAAAAATGTGACAAAAAAACGAAGGTTGATTTGCATTTTTAATTTTTTTTTTTTATTTTGTCTGCAGAGATTTAGTGTTTGATGGTTTTCTTTCCGCGTTATTTACCGACGTCGGCTTCGGTTAACGAACGGAAGATTTGATTTTCAAACCAAAACCAAAGCTGAATTATAGAAATATGTATGTTTTTCTTTTGGATGCTTTGATTTTTAGATATGGAGTAAAAAGCACGGTAATAGATTATGTGAAGGAAACCAAGCAGTGCTACATAAAAATACAAACAACGTTTCGAAAATTATCAATTTTCGTTTTCAGGTTAGCAATAAAATTAAAGCATGGCAAAAGCCACTAAGTCAACCTATATTAAAAGCATAAAACAGTAATTTAAAACGGATAAAAAACACCAATTTCTCACCTCAAAAGAGGCTGCCATTTACCATAATAATAGTAATAATGAATTTTTTTTACACAAATCGACAATAAGGATACCATAAGGGCGGATGGAACTTCAGTAACACCGGTCCTAACATTAAAATGGAATAATACAACAAACATTTGTAAAGAGGAAACACACTAACAAGTAAAAAAAAAAAAAAACAACTAAAAACACTTCATAAAGCATGACAGATAATGCTTCGTAAGGTTAGTTTTAAATTTGTCAAGACTGGCCGATCCCACACTCTGAAGACGATGTGTACTGGCAGTACACATGAATGTATACTTTCTCAGCCTCCACACTGGTTGTTTACTGGCAGTACACAGTCTGTGCAGCGACAGTACACATTCTCGTCACAACTTGTGCACTACCAGTGCACAAATTGTGTACTCTCAGTACACATTTCGTGTGGAGGCTGAGAAAGTACACATTGATGTGTACTGTCAGTACACATAGTTTTCACAGTGCACCAGACCCAGTGGGAGACTATTCCGAGGATTCACCACACGGTTCGAGTAAAAAAACACTTCGTACAGTCTTTCCGAGCCATCCCCACCTTCAATTTAAGCGGGTGACCTCGAATATAACTATTTCCCCGAACAGAGAAACACACATTTGGGTAAATATGAGTCAAGCCACTTAGGATTGAATAAGTAAGAGAAAGATCTGCACGAACCCTCGTTAGATCAAATTAGTGATTCAAGCCCTAAACAATCCAAACGCTGCCGATACGACAGACCACACATGCCCGGCAGGGATTTAGTGAAGGAACGTTTAACAGATTCTAGGGTAATGATTCCTGTCCTCGATAAGGTAAGGCGACCACACCTGGCATGCATATTCCGTAATGGGCATTTGTCTCGCGAGAGGAAACATTTTTCTTTTCTTTTCATTCACTATGAAGCTAAATTATCATTAACTAGCTGGGCCGAACGGGTGCGCGGTATGACGTTTTAGTGCGTCCTCTCCCCCCCCCCTCCCCAGTCCCCTCATCCGAATCCTATTACTTTTATTATCTTTAACTTATCCAATACCAGTTGTCTATCAGCACGCATTACGTGACGTTTCATGGCTTCCATTATAGCTTCTTGCCCAATTGCGTGCTCGTAAACTGCAATTTTTCATCTTAGCTGGTGTCGTTGCTACCACTATAACTTTCCAGTGGCGGCAACAGATGGTGCCCTCAGCTAAAATTTGTTTGCTAATTTTTCCATTGTTGCTGGAAAGAATCGAGGCAACAAAGAACCAACTGTAGCTTTCTACGTTGGAACAATTCAACTGGAGGTCATGAAACGCGTATTAGTATGTGCGATTAACTTGGCTAATAGGATTAACCTTGATGGCCCTACCCTGGTGGAATGATATCACTACCTTCAAAGGCCGACCGCTTTTGGAAACTTGGCGGGTTTTTCTACCAGTTTTGGTTTTGGGTGGTCATGTCTACTGGCCAATTTTGAGGCCTCGAAAGTAGAGATTTCGCGTTATTTTGTTTCATATATTAGCGGGAACCCGAATCATTTCATTTTTGGTTCTCATCAACGAATCAGTAATTGCACGGCAGCAATGATAGAGCTCGTGCGCCGAAATTATTGACTGCACGGTTGCATTTTTCTCATGCGCTTTGCCTAAATTGATGCTCCGCTGCCGATTGTGAGGATGAACCCTCCTGCCATACCTTAGCCTACCGTAATTATTATGCCGATGTGTAAAAATAAATTTCTTGGCGCCTTACATCACATGAAGCTTGCTTTTCTCATTGAACTGACTCAGTTTTGAACATTACTAGACGGTTTAAA
Organism: Lithobius niger; assembly: GCA_023313725.1. NCBI lineage: Eukaryota > Metazoa > Arthropoda > Chilopoda > Lithobiomorpha > Lithobiidae > Lithobius > Lithobius niger. The sequence continues at coordinate 47,879 of JAHWFP010070633.1, forward strand.
AAAAAAAGAAGAAAGCAGTCCAGTGACTGTTGGCGCAAACTTGCGGTGACCTCCTTAGAGTTAAAACTCCTCAGCATCGCAGAGTGCCGAGATGACGTCCAGAACAAATCCCTTAACCGCTGAACGAGGCTGGTAGTCTCATACACACTATCCTGGTCGGTATAGACTGAGAGGGATTTTGCCAGGTCCCAATTCCAGGTATAAACCAGATTATCTACAACAGGGAACTAAGCAAGCTCTGCCACTGCACATACAAGTTGTGTTAAGTATTTTAAGTGCTCGTGATTATCGCTGGTTTGTGTGCACTTTTAAAACTACGCACAGTGGTGCCTACATCGACATTTAGAAGGTAATTTTGATAGTTTACTGGGGACAGATCCTTGAAGTTGGCTGTAAGTTGGCCTTGAAAAGGCTTGAGAAAACCTTGAAAATGTTTCATCGTCTGTGTACGAACCATGAATAATGGAGTAAAAAAGCACGCTAACAGATTATTAAAATAAAAGCCAAGCAGTGCTAATTGTAATTGTAAGGTGCTCTGTATTGTGAATAATGTGTGTATACGATAGGACAGATGGCCTGTGAAGGTTAACGTCCTGTAAATTAACCTAAACTTAAGCAGTGCTACAAGATAAAAACACGAACAACGTTTCAAAAATTTTCAATTTTCGTCATCAGGCATACTTAATAAAACTAAAGCATGGCAAATGCCACTAAGTCACCCTATGTAAAAGCATCATCACAATAAAAAAAATGCATTTCGGCCGCCATTTCTGCCTCTTCTGAAAGGGGAAATTGGTGGTTTTTATCCTTTTAAATTGATGGTATTGTACCTTTTTATTTTATTTTTATTGTGAGACGTTCTTCGTGTTTTTATCTTGTAGCACTGCTTGGCTTTTATTTTAATAATGCAAACCATGAAGTAATACGTTTCTGCAGTTACCTTTACGTTACTTCATACCGTTCCACGGTTTTCGACGTCTATTTACACAATTTGAGAGTCAAGCTGTGGGGACCGAAATCAACAGACGTCGCTAAGCAACGAGGCCTAGCAAACGGCCATTTTGTTAACGCCATCACTGCGGGAGGTTAAAACGTCATTTCCGGCAAGCAGCACCTATCCAGACAAGCTGACGAAGGAACAAAACCCTTCATTAAGTTGTCGTTTACATGGCGCACCAGCCACAAAAGGGGATTTGGGAAAGGAAGCCCTTTTGCCTTCGCCATGTTGTTTGTGTTGCGCAATTAAGGTAAATTGCGGAGGAGGGGAGTGTTCCGTTTTCGGGGAAAGGAATGGTTGGTGGGGAGGGGGGGGGTAAAGTCCGGTAACTGAATGCAACCCGTAGGTAATGAAAATTGTGACGAGATGCCTTTTCATCGTTTAAGCGTTAAGGTGTTTACAAAAGTCTTTTCACCAATTCGTATTCCAGCCCTTTACAGCGACGAAGAAAGCACGTTCCTGGTGCTGTTACACTGAATCAACAACCAGAAACGGTGCAGCTGTTAGTGACAAGTAAATGGGGCTCTCACCTGACGAAAATGCATTGTTAACCTCTTCCACAACAGGATACCAGCCTTTGCAAGAAGACAAAATACCGTAAGTCCAACGATGAACACGAACTGCTTGTGGGTTACTGGTCTATACTATTTCGAGGTCGAATTGACTCGCTCACCTGCGCATGTCTGGACGCACGTCAGGGTAGGAGGGGTGAAGTCCCCTCTCCCCCTCCAACCCAGATGTCTTGGTGTCTTTAAGGTGGCTGAAACTACATAATGGTATTCTAGCTGAATTATGACAGAGTTTTTTCCCTAATAGTACTTGGAGTAAAGAGAGGGGAATACCTACTTTGAAAGTCAGGAAATCTCCGATTATGGCAGAGAACAAACACTGTCCGAAATGGACACAATTTGATCATCACTGCTGCAGAAGAAGCTGTTTGTTCACTTGTAGACTGGTCAGTAGATGTGGAGGGGACTTTACTAGGGTACCCTTTTCATTTCGTGGTAGAGATTGTAGTTACGTCAAATACATTGGCTACCTATAGCCTTCCTTCTATTACCGGTTGTTTCCGAGTCACGATAATCCGCCTTTAATACCATATAAAAGTGTTAGTTACTTATTTATTGTTATTTTCAGCATCCAGGTTAGCCTTCAATAAAGCTTAGCCTTGTTTCTTTACACTAAAATAAGTCCGGTAAGTCGCCAATATAAGAGGCACGGCACCTAATTTTTTTTTTTACGAATTAATTCCAAACCCAGTCCATATAAATTACGACGTTTGTAAAAGAAAAAAAACAGAAACAAAACCATCTACAGTGCGAACTCACAACTTTTTACAAATTTGTCAATCCAAATAAAAAACCGTAATAAGTCGAGCAATTTATAAAACGTAAACATACAAATAACCACCGTTCCTTTTTTTTCCCTTCATATTTTATTTCCCATATATATATATATATATATGTATATATTTTTTTACGACTATAAAACAACATCATGTCGTCGTAAAAGGCAACACAAGCGTATAATCTCACGGACGATATCGTCCGCCTCGCAAAAAAACGAGACTCAGACGAGAAAACGCATTTCAACTTTAAGCAAAAGCAAAACACGTAGCGCTCGCGCAAGAACGGGGGCGCCCAAAGACGCGGGTTTGGGGGGTGGGCTTTGGACGTCGTATCCGAGCGAGATGATTTCATCTCCGTTTCTGTGAACATAAAACGGCCCTTCCATAAACTCAGTAGCTTGGAACGCATTCTATTTGTCATGTCTTTATCCCTATAAGCGAGGCGAGTTCCAACTACACGACCCAACAGCGTCGCTGGAGTGTGCGTAGGGGTAGAGTTGGGGGAAAAGGGGGGGGGGGGGGAATAAGTGGGCGTCTGCAGGAGGATACGGTCATGTTAAGGCCCCCCCCCCACTTCCCTTTCCAAAGCAATGACCCTCCTTCTTACGGCTCATTGACGTAGGGGTCGTCTCGTGCGCTCAAGGCCGTCCATGACTTGAGATCAGAAGATTTCCAAACAAGAAGCAAGTTCAGTTCACTTGGCGGAATAGAAATAATAAATAAAAAAAAGAAAGAAAACCGTAATAAAAGATGGCGAATAAACAGGGAATGCTTTGGCAAAATGTGTATGGATTACATAAACGAAGGAAGAAAACGAGGGAGGGGGTGTTGGAGGGGGGAGGGAGGATGAGTCTTGGAGTGCTTGTAATGAATCTCGTATCGATTTTGATTTCACCAAAATAAGAAATCAGTCCCAGAAGATTCGCACAGAAAAAGAAAAAAAACACAGTGGTTGTTTTTTACCGATCGTTGCCAAGATTCGGGAAAATATTTATTTAAGCGTTTTTTTTATTCTGCTTTCTTTCGTGCTAAAGGGAGGAGATGGGTAAAAAAAAAAACGGGGAGTTTCGAGTCAGTGAACGTATTTTGAATGCTAACAAAAATGGAATTTTTTGTTTAATGTATTCGTTTCTTTTATTTAGTGCAGCTGGTAACCACAAAAAATTCGAAAGTACGACGCGTCTGCTCCTTGGACTGATGCATGGTATACTTTTTACGAATTTTTAGGAAAATTGGAAGCTTACCTAAATATTTCATCAGTGAAACACATACGCTAGAAATAACGTAGTAAAGTATGCCACTGGCATAAAAACGGCTTGCTGTATTACGTTATTTCTATTATATGATTTATCACGTTTATCAAACAAAAATTCATCAACCAGATTTATCAAACGAAAAAACCACGATTCTACAAATTATTGCTAAAATTAATAAGAGCAAACAATGCAGATTATTATCTACCTCAAAGTTTTAAAAGCTTACGTAACGAAATTTGGAGCTGAAATAAAATTGGCGAAATAAAAAAAACTGCGTTCTTAGTGGGAACTGGGAAAAAAAGATCAGTAATTCAAATTTGAAATTCTGTAGAAAGGCAAAAAGGAAAAAAAAATGTTGCCGTTCTTAAAAAAATGTGTCTATGAATTATTTGTATTTGTATTTTGTAAGTGATTGTGCGTCCCTATCAAGTAATTTGTCTCGTGGAATTTTGGTTGATGATAATTTCAATGGATAGCTGTGGGATTATCTCTTGTTGCTCATTGGCTACTATCGCTTGGGTTAAGGTTTTGCGTTAAGTTAGTATATTAAAGCGCGTTGCTCCGGACCAAGGCCTTAATGAAGGGTTTCTGATTTTTTTTGATTTTTTTTCTTTTGGTTGCACGCAGCCGTCTGTACTAACCTATTGATGTAATTACCGCCACACATATAGTGTCCGTGGTCTATCTTGAGTTCACCGCAAAACGAACACAGATAATCGATTGTACGTTTTTCATAGCAGAGTGCCTTGTTGATATCCAAGATGGTAACAAAAACAATGGCGGCCGTCGATTAAAGCCGCCCCCTCCAGAAAAACGTACCCACTCATAAAATACTTGCAGACTCAAGATACGCCGCGCACACAGTAAGTAGCTTGCTTCATGGTGGGTTATTTTGTTAACCACAATAATCGTAATATCATTCCTGTAGTTCTGAATCTTTTTCCATTTAAATTTGTTTAAGTATCCTGATGCAACGTTTTTGTTTTGCAGCGTGCAATGAACAATAATGTGTGGGATATCAATTCTTTTTTTTTTTTTTTAAATTTGTTATCGGTTTTTTGCTAAAATACTATTGATCACAGCCCCCTACATTCTCTCTCCTCCTAAGGGGACGTTCACAAACGACCTAACGCAAATGGTGGAGGGAGTATCACGGAGTGTGACAGTTTCATACGAAGTTGGGGGCGGGGGGGGGGGGGGGGG
>JAHWFP010070634.1:0-21489 GCA_023313725.1 Lithobius niger
TTTTTTACTCTCCAGGACCTAAATTTTCCTAGTGATAGTTTTTCATACGGATTAATTTTTTTGCGAATATTTTTTATATTTATTTATTTTATATTTTTTGGCACACACGTAGCCTAGGAACATGAGAGAATGTTTATGATAGAAACAACAAACAATAGAAATGCCGGTATAAAAAAATTATATGCAGAAAAAATAATCCTTAGGGTAAAACTATCTCATGTAAAATTTTAATTCTAGTGCGAAATAAGTTTTACACTTAAAATTCTGTGTAGAAAAAAAAAACCTAGATAAAAAACATTAAAAAAAAGAATATACGAACAAAGATTTTGACGCTTTTATTCTACCACGCACAAACAGTCTATAAGAAGTCTATCAAACAAAAAAATCGACGATGCCTTCAATGAAAGCCACACCTGCCCAAACGGCGCAAGGAACCATTTTGATTTTTCTTTCTGAGCATTAAATGTTTTGAGTAATTTTGAAAGGTGTGCTATAAAGAAACATCAATAGGTTTCATACTCGTTTAAGTCTGGTTACACAAAAACCTAAAAACTAAAATAAAAAAGTAATTCGAAAAACATCAGGGAACATACAATGCTTAAACTATTAGATCTGTCTTTCTAGACTATTTTGCGTCATCTAATCGCAGAGTACAAGATTGTTCAAAAGTTCAAACATTACAACGAAAAATTTGGAAGCATAATGTATTCGACTGTCCGTAAACGAAATTGTGTAGTTTAGTGACAGTCACTTTGGTGTGTCGCTCGCTTTGCATCTTTCTATTTTTGTATCGTTTTATTTGCTACACGATTATCAAGTTGCTGTCTAGTGCGAGCAGTAGCACACAAGTGAGCAGAGCCAACAATGCTCAGCCCTGTGAATCTGTGATTAAACTGGGCTATTAATCACACACAAGCATGTCACCACCAGAATTCACTGTCATCCATTCTATTCAGATAAAATATATAGGAGCATAGCGAACACTAGACACTGTTTCTTTCACAGCTAAAGCAGTTTGACTGTTTTCAGGAAAAACAACAATGCCACAAAAAAAGGGTGAAACTTCGTTTGATTAGGAAACTTTAGTCGCCTGAAAAAATACAAGTCACTATTAGAGAAACTTTACGTTTTATTTTGGTTGCTAAAAGGTGTGAATAATGTTAATATTCTTAGAATTTCTAGGGACTAGCAGCCTGCTAATTTAAAGAAGTGGAATTCTTCCAAGCAGTGCATAAAGCTGAAATTTTGTATATAACCATAGTTTAACTGTAGCATATGCCTTTTGCTGCTTTTGGGGATTTGGGGATAGGGGACACGTTAATTAAAATTTACACATCAATCTCAACAGTATTTTAACGGCAAGGTTTCAGCATTTTACTTGAACTAGCTGCTTAATGCTGGTCTAGTAGGAAGCAATGTTGAAACAGTGCCTCGTTTGCTGCTGGATTGGGTTATTTTTTTGTTGAGGCACAAATCTTGATTGCCGATAGGTTTTCGTGAACAATACATGTTGAAATATTTTGTTTGTTACTGATTGTTGCTACTATTAATATTATCTTTCACGTTGCCTGCTGCTCGCCCGTTTTCTCTGGTACCGTACAGAGAATGAACACGCTCTCCCTTTTTCAATGCCACCAAGTTTATATTTTGGTGTTTGTTTTTGTTTGGCCCCAGACATTGATTGCCCATAGTTTTTCTGAACAATACATGATGTAATGTTATGTTTATTACTGATTGTTGCTACTAATCAACATTATCCTTCATGTTGCCTGCATCTTGCCCATTTTCAGTGGAAGTTTTTCCATTGTAGTGTACACAGTTATTACTAAAATACTTTGAGTGGCTAAGTACCTGGGTTGCTAAATTCACTTTCACATTGCTGAAAGCGGGAAAGTTTATATGAGTGTTCTTTAACTTAGGAGCAAACCTTATGCCTGCACTAGCTTCATGCTCTAAATTATGCAATTTTACAAACATGCGGCACATGACCAGAACACCAATATCTTAAAAGTCATACTTTTAGATGATATTTTTATGATTTTTTCATTAATTATGGTATGTCGTATATCACATGTATATATGCCGATTTAAACGTGTGATGAAAAGTTGGTTCGTGTTTACTTTCAACAACTTTTCTAAAACACAATGATTAGATGAACCCTGATCACATACAATGACAAGAATAATAAGACCAATTTCTTCCAAAATCTCAAGTTATCTCTTAAGCAAAGGTTTATTTTATGTGCTGTTGCAGAATTGTGACTAAAAGCATAACCAATGATTTGTTCCCAATTGTATGTAATTCCTCTCTCAGTTCATGCTTGAGCTGCAGACTTTGAAAAGTTCGGTGTCCAACATTACCAATATCCTCACACCCAATGAGTTTTTCACGATATTGAACATAACACACGTTTGTTTGCGCACATTTATTCAAATGACAGTGAAAATACCCTTTCTTTCGGATTCATCGCTTTCACTATTTTCCAATACTTAAAAAATGGCTGGTGAAATACCGGTAGAAAGTCTACGCTGCCGTGTTTTACCACACTCTGTAATGTTCACATCGAAAGAAGAGCAAACATTTTCTCAAGAATGTGTAACCATCAGGGCTATTAAGATACAGTGACATAGCTAAACATTTTTCTTTATTATTCCATTTTCTACTTTTTTTTAAATTTTACTATTTTTTTGCACATTAGCAATATCGTTTCAACAAAGAAGTATGTCGTTTTAAGCAAAAATTGGTTGAAATGTTTAAAAGTTCATGTAAAGACAAAACTTTCTTCATTTAATGTGTCTTTAACCTAGATATATTACTTATTTCCTTTACAACAAAGTTCTCAGCTTGTTTTTAGTTGGCGTTGCAGGTGCCTGGTAGTCGCCAGAAATTATACTTCCAAGAATTATACTTCTTTGGCTTATTATCTACTAGTTGATGGCACGTGATGGTGTTGATGGAGCATACCATGGTCGAGCATCATAATGATGATAATGTAGCAGACACTAAGAAGGAAAAATAAAACCTATTAATAAGTATAGTAGGCACCAGGGTCAAAAACCTGGAACCAATGTTTTATAGTGTTTTGTGTTTCTTCCAGGCATACTTAATAAATTCAGCAGGGTGCCACTTTGTCACCTCTGAGCAAATTTAAATATTCAAGATAGCAGCCAAGATGGCTGAAAAATCATATCTGCCATATCTCTGCTTGTAGAACGGACAGAATAATCAGTTTGGTGTCTAATACTATGTTCTCAGAGTCAGGGAATACTAATAACGCTATATCTCGGTGATAAAATATATTTCCATGCTGTAAAAGATAATAGAATTTGGTTGTTGAACTGAAAATCACATATATTTAAAGTTCTAGTTATTACAAAGTAATCAAAGCAAACAATGGTTATCAATAGTCCGAAGGATATTTGAGTTAATCTTGCACGGAGAGGTGTAAATCATTTTATTGCTGGAACTTACTTAAAAGGACGTGCACTTTTAAGATTATGTCGGGTACCAAGCTCAAAACTTTGGGCATTAAAGATGGCAACCAAAATATCGCCCAATCTTAACTCAATTTTTGCCATTTGGTCTATTATGCAAGAACTGTTAGTGGTACAGAAAAATGGTTGAGATAAAAGTTGTTTGCCATACTGTACTCTGTAATGTATGTCTGATTACTTTTTTTATATCTCCTACGGTTTTTAAGAAAAACGGAAATTCTTGGTCTTTTTCGGCCACTTGGACCTATTAGATGTCGCTATATGCCAGGTTACAACTTTCAACCTCTGTTACGTCGTTTCTAATTCGTTGGATGGTTCCAATTAAGTTCATTCCAAAAGTACTCTTTGCACCAAGTGTATTTAAAAGGTTCTACCATTGTTAGAGACGGAGTATGCCCGTTTTACTAGGGGTTGGAATCATAGTCACTGTTCGATTTTCGCTCATTTTCAATTTTCAAGTGCTATTCTGACATTTCTAATTTAGGTGGAAGACTCCAATTAAATTCATTCGAAAGGCGTAAATATCTTATTTGCATCAAGGGTAAATAGAAGGGTTTACCATTGTTAGGGACAGAGCTACGCCCGTTTTATTAGTGGCTGGTTTCAATGTCACCATTAGGTTTTTCGATCATTTTCAACTTTCAACTGTTATTCTGACGTTTATAATTTAGGTGGACAATTCCAATTAAATTCATTCGAAAGATGACATTCCCACCTTTTCAATGAATTTAATCGGGGTCATCCACCTTAGTTAAAAATGTCAGAATACCTGTTGAAAGTTGAACAGAGCGAAAAACCGAACGGTGTCTGTTATACCAGCCCGCAATAAAACGGGCATGGCTCTGTCCGTAACAGTGACAAACCATTCTATTTCTGCTTGATTCAAATAAGACATTCCCACCTTTTGAATGAATCTAATTGGAACTGTCCACCTAAATTAGAAAAGTCAGAATAGCAGTTGAAAGTTGAAAGTGAGCGAAAAAACCAACGATGACTGTGATACCAGCCCTTAATAAACGGGCGTAGCTCTGTCACTAACAATGATAATCCCTTCTGTTTACCCTTATGCAAAGAATACATTTCCACCTTTCGAATATATTAAATTGGAGTCTGCCACCGAATTTACAAACGTCCGAATAGCAGTTTTAAGCAGTAAATGAGCGAAAAATCGAACGGTGACTGTGATACCAGCCCCTAATAAAACGGCGTAGCTCGTTCCCTAACAATAACAAACGCTTTTATTTACCATTGACGCAAAGAAGATATTCCCACCTTTCAAATGAATCTATGTGGATTCTTCCACCTATAACAGAAACGTCAGAATAGCAGTTGAAAATTGAATATGAGCGAAAAATCGAACAGTGACTATTATACCTGCCCCTTGTAAAACGGGCATACTCTATCTCTAACAATCGTAGAGCCTTTTAATTACACTTGATGCAAAGAAGACATTCCATCCTTTCGAATGAACCTAATTGTAATTATCCAACTAAATTAGAAATGACGTTTCAGTGTTCGAAAGTTGTAAGTTGGCAAATTGAGATATATGCAGGCATTAAATAAGCCCAAATGGCCCAAATGGCCTAAAATGGCCTAAAATGGCCGTTTTTCTCGAAATCCGTGAGAAATATGAAAAAAAAAACGTAATGGGACATACATTATAGAGTATATTATTGCAAACAACTTTTATCTTGACGATTTTTATGCACCATAACAGTAATTGTGTAATAGGCCATAGGGGCAAAAGATGAGTTAAGATTGGGTCCCATTTTGTCCACCATCTTTAATGCCCACGGTTTTCAGCTTGGCACCCTACAGATTCTTAAAGTGCACATCCTTTTAAGAAAGTTCCAGGAATAAAATAATTTACACCCGTCCGTGCAAGGTTCGCTCAAATTTCCTACGGCCTATTGATAACCATTGTTTACTTTAATTACTTTGCAATAACTAGACCTTTAAATATGCGATTTTCACTTCCCCAACCGGGATCTATTATTTTTTTACAACGTTTCTATCTTTTTCCCTGACTCTGAAAACACAGTATTAGACACCAAAATGATTATCCTGACTGTTCTACAAGCGAAGATATGTCCGATGTATGATTTTTTTAGCCATCTTGGCAGCCATTTTGAATACTTAAATTAGCTGAAGGGTGACAAAGTAGCACCTTGCAGAGTTCCATTAAGTATGCCTTGAAGAAACACAAAACACTATAAAATATTGGGCGGACCTTACTTCCAGGTTTAGGTTAAAAATGCTATTTGGCAACCAGACTAATAACTAAGCATGTCTATGGTAAATAATCATGCCTTGATGTAAGGGTCTGCAAGGAAGCACCGCAGCCAGCAAAAAGTGCAAACATAAAGTTTGCAAACTGGTTCATAACCTAAAAAGCAAAGCCACAATCACCATAAATCATGTGCAAGTAGCGTCTATCGAATCTCCAATAAGACATGCTGAGCTAAGCAATAACTACAGACCGAGAAGGTAGTGCGAAAATAAGAGTGAACCTTAGGGTTGCACGGATTGCTAAACATTGGGAATATTTTTCCAATGGGTGAGTTGGGTTGGAGGGTTACATTTGCATGGCCATATAATCTTTAAAGGCTTTAGTCTACTCTACATACTACTGTGCAATTTTTATTTATTTATTTTTGATTCAACATCGTGCAAAAGCATTTCTAAACTGGATTTTTATTAATATCAGCTGTAAACTGTCTCCCTGGAATGCTGCATGCCTCTACAGGCTACACATGAAAAATGTGTTAAAACCATGCATATTTCTTTTACCGTGCAAAAAAAAATCATATCAAAACCAAAAAGGGACCACCAAGTTCCTAATAGTTCGGCCCTTCAAAGGAGTGATATCAACACACCAAAACATTCGCCAAGTTAATCGCACTGACTGAGATTCCAAGGTAAATGAAAACCAGGACATTGTTACTTTCGATAGCAATGTTCAAGTTTTCATTTATCGTCCAAAGTTTTAGTCGGTGCGATTAACTTGGCGAATGTTTTGGTGTGTTGATATCACTCCTTTGAAGGACCGAACCATTCGGAAATTGGAGGTCTCATTTACCAGTTTTGGTTTTTGATATGATATCACTTATTTTTTAAATTGTCTATTATATTTAAGGTGGCAAAGGGGTAATTTAACTTTTTTATTTATTTTATAGTGAGGATTACGACAATTGGTGGTATTATGCCAATCATTATTACAAACATTTTTATAGGAAACTTTTTTCAATTCGAGTCATACATACGGGCTATTTAGCATAAATTATGAAAATTAGGCCTATAAGGAAATCAATGATAACTACCATTCTAATTAACATTTTAATTCAAACTAAACACCGAAATGTCACAAAAAAAACTATAGAGAGAGTCACTTACTAGGATCTTTTTTCTAAAATTAATGGAAGAAAGAAAAAGTAATTTGTTATGCTTTGATTTACTTTCTGCTATTATGTGCCCCTCACACATATTTGACGAGGCTACCTTCAAAATTTCAAAGAAATTGAACTAAAATTGAAGGAGTGATGCATGATAAACTTTTATATTTTAATAAAAACATGCAATTTTGGAAAATCGAGGTTAAAAGTGACAAAGCTGTAATTTACAGATGATTTCAGCCTTAAAAATCACCACAACCATAAATATGACCTGCTTGTTCAATTCTGGAGTCCTCAAACCCTTTCTGTATTGCCGTTAGGCATTTCCTTCTCTTGTTAGTGGTTTCAGATGACTTTTTTGAACTGTGGTACAGCCTATCTGCATCTCGTTTATTCAGTGCTATCTCAGTATTTTTACCTACTGGAATGTTCATTGCAGCCAAAATACTGCTTCTGTTGAGACTCCGTCGTTAAAATGGCAGACAGCTTGAGCAGCAGCTATGCTTAGGCATTGTTGTTTTTCTCCAAGTAATTTATTAAAAATAACTGCCTACAATTACGAAAACAGCAAGCGAAAAGGCGTGCACTAACTTGTGGAGGCTGCCATTTTCTGTTCTGAACGCCCTCTGGTGACGAAATCACGTACCAGAACATACAGAAACCACTAAGAAGAGAACACCGTCGTGCAGTTTATTGTGGCATCAAAAATTATCGCTTTACTCCTATTATAATGACTCAAAACCAAATCCTTTGCAACTTCCGGTCATACTTCCGGCCAAACTTCACGAATTCATATGTTACAACAAAATTAATAAGAAAAATAGTAAACTAGGTATTGACAAGCGGTTTTCACAGAAAGCAAGAGAAATAAATAATTAATTTATCAAAAAAAAATTAAAAAAGTAAAAAAAAATATTTTCCCAAATCATTACCCTTTGCTACCTTAATTCAACTAGCCAGCGGAAGTGTAATAAAGTGCCACGTCAACAGTGGCATGAGTGGTCATTTTTGTATTAATTTAATTTCATATCACTCCTTTGAGAGGCCAAACCATTATCAACTTAGTCGCCTTTTTAGTAGTTCTTGCTTTGGTTTTAATTTTTTATTTTTTTTTATTTAGTTCATATCACTCCTTTGCGAGGCCGAGTCATTTTTAACTTGCTGGCTTCTTTACCAGTTTTTGGCTTTATTTTGATAATTTGTTTGTTTGTCGTGAATTGGACGTAGACACAATTTCTTTACCAACGTTAGATTTGTGAGGACACACTAGCATGCGTTTAGATACACACGTCATTAAATACATGCTGTCATTGTCCGAACTTTGGCCATCCGATCAGCAACGATGCCGACCAAAGTTAAAATGGTTATAACAATACTTTCGTACTTAGGCGCTATCCCACGCCGTTTCCGTTACACCCCAGGCTGTAAACCAGAAAAGGTATGCAGTTCATTTTGTACCTCAGTCATTCTTAATCTTTCATAGCTGGAAGCCTTCCCGCTATCTCTGTATTGGTGAGTAATCACCCTATAAGAATTAACATAGGGATGAGCGGACTAGAAGAAGAAGAAAAACTAGAAACTAGTAACACGTTTGCAACGTTATTGAGGGTAAAATTTTGCATTGGAAGCCACTTAGCTGACATTCACACAAGTTACTTTTTTCAGGTGGGTCATTGCTCTGTATTTTTCCACAATTTAAGCTTTTGGGCCGCATTATTATTTTCCCCCAAGTACCTGAAATGTGCCAAACTATCCTTCAGGATATTAGACACTAACGCTATGGCATTGCGCTGCAATGGTTTACAACCTTCACAATTGAATTGAAGTGATGTTTGTTGCCTAACTTGGCGTGACACACTAGCGTGTGTCTAGATTATATGCATTGAATCAAATGAGTAATTAAAGTTATATCTTTTTCTAGTTTTTACGGATGGACCATCACTTCCAGAAGACAGTTTTCTCGTTAATCTACTGGTGGGGGACGATTAGGTACTGTAAATAGTGTTGGCTTCCCGTTTGTGGAAATTTCTCTAATCAGTGTAGCTGTACCGATATACGCAGCAAGGTGTATCATTGCCACGAAGGTGAAACATTGTGCAACGTCCCCAGAATCCACGGCCGAGTGTGGAACTGGTCGAGATGCATTCCCACGACACGGAACACATTAGTAAGGGTCGAAACAACGACAACCGGTTGTAAAAGACAATGGGACGGAGAAGACCAGGCACTGTACGTGATGTTTTGTCATGCGGCCTTCGATAAAGTTGCATGTTGTTATGAAGAGCGTGGCATTCGGCATCAGAGATATAGGGTAATATGGAAAATACCGCGTGTTGCTGCCTATGAAATTTAATGACTTCACCCACCCTGTGTTATCCCGGAAAGGAAGCATTTCAGGACCCATGCATGTATAAGGTCTTTTTGGTTTATGATTAGTAGTACTTGTTGTTAAAATTTGACTAAACCTTTCAGGAACACTCTGTTTACATATATTACACCTCTAGGGTGGACAGTGTGTGTAGTGTCCCCCAATATGTGGGATTAACAACGTACACTACAAAAGCAATGGGATTGACATAGCTGATGTGCTGGAAAAAAGTCTTCAGATCGCACAATGCTTAGAAATAGTAGGTTGGTGTGACGCATGGTACAGTTGCCCATTTGAATTTTCACAGTTTCTAAACAAACTCTTAAGGCCTTCCAGCTACATTGGCTATTAGGTTTCCAAATATAAACGTGCCCTGGTTTTGTAGATTGCCTGAAAAAAATTTTGCTGAAATAAAGTGACTCTCTGATGTTGTAACTTCGATTCACGTAGTGCTGGACAGTGAATATTGTTGAATGAGCTACCTTATTGCTTTCCCTAGGTCCTTTTCTGTGCCCTGCACTGGGTTGATTGACCAGAGCGTTTCTTCCTCACGTGAGCCTCATCATTTGTGATTTTTCCATCAGACAGGTTGAAGAGCAGTAAAATTTAGAAACCATATCATGATTGGCTGTTTGGCAAGGGTGAGCTTTATCTTAGACCCACCAATGCAGAGAACGGACCTTTAGCCCCTGTGCTTACAAATTTTCAGTGGTAGATTCCATCATTCGCCACACCTTCATAGTTGCACCCATTTCCTCCTTGACATTCCGTTCTGTGATGCTGTCATGTGCCTTGAGTAAAGCTGCTGGGGACTCTGTACCTTCAAACAATCCCGCATCGTACAGTCGAACATCGTTGCAAATCTGGTTGAAACGGATCTTGGTCATCGTTATCAAGATGGCATGGTTTCCTACATTTCATGATGGGGACCAATATTACAATATCTTGATCCACAAATGGAGCCGGGCGGTGTGAACGGTCACTCCTTCACTGTATTCCCAAACCCCATAGGGCATCGTGAGGCCGTGAATTTTTCGAGGGCTAAAATCTCTGTAGGTGAAGTTAGTTTAAATGGGAGTGAAAAACAGATCAGCCAGTTTTATACTCGAGCATTCTTTTTATGGGAACAAATGCATGAGGAAAGTATTGTAGAGGTCTTTGAATCGGCACAAGGGGTCAACTTCTAAGGAACGTTCCATCCCATTACCTTATTTCCATAAGAAATTATTGTAAAAAATTAACATCATGATATCACACCATTCTTTAAAACATCAAAAGGCTGGATAGCATAAAAAAAATGATCACTACTCACAGTTCAGTAGAGGGTAGGGGCTTCAGAAATATTAGTTGCATGAAGTTACAATAGCCCAAAAAGTGTCCAAAAATGGCACCAAATCAACAATAAGGAAAATAAATTAAGCAAATAGAAGCCCAGAACAGAGAATACAAAGCAACCACTCATTGTCGCGATAACAAAAGACGGAAAGCTAATGGCTCAACAAGTGAAATTAATACAGATGTAAACCTATTTACGTTGCCTTTTGGACTTATATGCCAGACTGCCTGAGCGGGGAATCGAACCCACGACCTTTGGAACCAAAGACGGAGGTCCTAACGCTGAGCCAGACTGAAACGATCTTTTTTAAAACGAAACGTCCACAGGCAGCATTTAACACGTGCGTGTATACATTCAAACAAACACTTTCCAATCGCCACTGAAGGGATGCTTATTTGCCACGCCTTACTCCAAGTGAAACGAATGGAACACTGGCTCAGCAGTAGGACCTCTGCTTTTGGTTCCAAAGGTCGTGGGTTCGATTCCCGCTCAGGCGGTCTGACATATAAGTCCAAAAGGCAACGTAAATTGGTTTGCATTTGTGTTAAAGTCGTGATAACAGGTTGAAGGGAAGCAAAAATAGCAGCAGCATGGAAACAAAACAAAGATCGTTACACATAAGACCATAGCAACAAAGCTTGCATACCTACGAAATAATTGAAGATGTCTTTGTTCAGATGTAATTGAGGACACATCCATTGAGGACACAGCAAAAGTCACCATACCTGGGCACAGCCCTGAAAAAGCAAATTATTAGCAAAGCTATTGTTCATAGTTAGTTGAAAATAGGCATAAATAAATTACGAAAACAGGTAAAACCTTTTCGGAATACTACCCACTGGTAAAACATAATGAAAACGAAAAGTAAATGTTAATAAAAAAAATATGAACCACTAAAAGAGCGCCCCAGTTAGTAAAGCGGTTAGAAAAAAGGGGAGGAAGAAGACGGAATGGGCATTACACTTTAAAGACATGAAATAACGCGTCACATATATGGCCTTGCTTGTAACGCGTGTTGATCATTCCCTAAATAAAGGCCAGTAGCACTTCATTTTCCTAATCGTTGCTGGATTGTGTGGAATATACGTTTTCATTTTGCCGATGTTTGACAATTCTGTGAAATGATTGGATGGACTGAATTGCATATTCTACTGTTTGTGATGACTGGCTCTGTTGGATTCATTATCGCGGCTGGCTGGCTTCATTTATTTGTGAGAGAATATTTTCTGATGAATTACTTATATCCTTCGTGATGTAAAGTAGTGACTTCATCCGACAACTTGTTACTGGGGGCTTGCTTCTTTGCTTTACATGTGACCTTAAGGCGCGAAAATTTTGTTCTGTTATATTCGTTCTCTTCACCCGAATAGCTGCTTGATGAAGAGATGTTGATTACAATTAGGTTATTGCATTTAGAATTGTTCTAACATCTAATTCATCATCTTTTGGGTGAGTCTTGTGATTTCTGTCGTGGCATGGACACAGATAGTTCTTCGCTTATCAGTATTTTCACGTCGAGATCATAATCATTGTATCATGATCTCTTTTACCTACTTCGACTGTTGCTTCACTGGTGGCAGTGGGAATACAAGCAAATGAGTCAGTGGTGATGATGGAAGTGGTGGTAGTGAAGACAGTGGCGACTAACTTTCATTTAGTACACATCCTCTCTGTTGCTCATATTCGATGATTTCCGTATCATCATTATTTTTGTCTTCTTCAGAATCTTTTAAATCGTCGAAATCGCCAATGCTGTCATTGTCGTCATCGTAATCCTCTTTTTCCTCATACTAGATAAAATCATCCTTTTCTGGCTGACCTGAAGACTCATCTATGACACAAAGAACTGATGTAGGAGACTGATTTGAAGACGCACCTGTGATGTCAAGAACTGCAGTCAGAAACTGATCTGAAGACCCATATGAGACAGTACAGACTGATGTGGGTAGCTGCCTTGAAGGCTAATCAGTGGTAGAACAGAATAGCACGTGTTGCTGACTTGCAAATCTGGTTAAATGTCATTCACTTGCTGTATTCTTTCGTCATTGAATTTGTTGATTTTATTAATATTGGTTGTATTTTATGTAGTTAGTTCTTACGTTCTTATCATAAATAACTTCATCGTGTAATCAACTTTCCTGTTTATTTTTTCTTGCATCTGCTGATGTAACCAACTGGTAGGTCTCAGAAATGTGTTCTTTGTTCTGTGTCCTCATTTAGGTATTCACTCCAAATGCGATGAACTTGGAAGTAATTCCTACCATTCTTTTCTTCGTCCAAATTGTAATGATTTGGAGCCAGTCCTGGCTAGCTGCTGTGTTCGTACAGATTGGCTTTGATCAAAGTGGTAACTATGGTAAAATCCACCCACATTAGTCAGTGGAGAGTTAGCGATGCGATAGAGCCTCTTCACGCTTGCGTTGAAATTGTATTACGACGTTAGGCTTAAAGTAGTACGTGTTTTTCCAGCATCAACCGAAACGTTTTAGGGATGAAACGATGTCAGAAACTATATACAGCTTAGTTTGAAGAGGTAGGTCTGTTAGATAGTTCAAACAGCTTAATAAGATAAGTAAAGCATGTTAGGTATAGTACACAGCTTAACTTGATGAGTGAAGCGAATTGGCAACATCAGTCAGCTGACTTAGATGAGTAAAGCATGTTACATACTTCATATTCAGGTACGGTACTTGGCCATACATAATTCTCATGAAACACAAAAAAATAGTCGATTAGCATTTCTTTAGCAGATCGTGAACTTTGACAGCCACTTGTCTTCCAAACGGAAGTAGTTCCAAGATGGCGGCGATGACAACAATAGCTCAATCGATGGCTTCTGCAGGTGCCTTTTGAGTTCCCAAAAGCAAACTGTAATGAATGTCTACAGCTAACCGCGCCAACATGATTAACAGAAAACTATTCGTCGATTTGCAAAAGAAACACGATTGCTGGGCGGCGCTCGTTGCAGAACAGAGTTCGAGTAAGTTTTGGGTGTTTGACTGCGCCACGCAAACGAAATCCGAACAATGGACAACGCTTCATACCATTCTGTGAACGAGGAAAAAATATCAACGAAGAGTTAACGTAAAGGTGACATGCAGGCTTGGCTGCAGTAATGCTGTTGATACTACGATGTTGTCGAACCGTGAACTGTGTGCATTAATTGACGGTATGAAAACACCGTACGATCACAACCGTTATTCAATCGACAGCCTTGCTGCAATGCACGGACACACGTACAGTACGTAAAAATGCGACGAATTTACGCTTTCAGAAATTCGGAGATGTTTATTTTTTTTTGTCGAAATGACGACATTGCACTTGTTAAAAAGTGACACGTGCCATAAACGAATACGATTTACCTATTTCTCACGGACGACAATGACACGAATCACTACCTATTTGCAGTTTGCTTTTCATAAAGGTCAGCGTCACAGCGAACGTCATAGAACGAGACGATAGGATATTTTTTTTTGAGGGGGAGACATTCATCATCGGAGGAAACATGTGTTAATGCTGGCCACACGAAATCAGTGTTTGAACAGGCTTGACTGTGAAGAGTTTCGGAAAGTTTGACAACTTTGGCTTGAAAGCGTCACGTAAGGATTGAAGTAAGACACTGGTTACAGTTTGTTCTCCCCCCCCTCCATATCCCACTCAGTGGCGGACTTAAGGAGATAGCCCTGGGGGGGGGGGGGCAAGCCCTACAAGGCCCCTGACCCCACCTGCTTCTAACGCTCCTCAAAACGGGCTTTTTAAAGGCCAAACCAATACGGCTCTTTTCAGGAACTTTTTTGAAAGAGAGAAATCATTCCTGTTTAATAAAATTTGGTAATGCAAAAATAACAGACACTATTAAGCATTAAACAATAAATTTATTAACAATAAAAAAAAATGCTGTAGGTAACACTGCCTAAAAAATGTGAAATTGTTAGCGACAAAAATGTTCGCGCAAATGAATTATGATATTTTTGCATTATTGTTTGAGTTGGAGCTCGCGGATGAATACAGACAGATCAGTGGTAGGCAGGCTTTGGTCGCATTGTTAACACTTTCTCCACTGAATAATGTGGGTGGATTTTACTATAGCAGTTATTTAGAAGGATTTTTAATTTCGGCAGGTGTTGATCCTGTCAACCAAGCCGTACATCGAATTTCAAATTTTTTTAACAAGAGTCGAGGATGGTGAAAAAACGATGAAACACTCCCTAAAACCCTTACCATATGCCTGGTGCAGTCATGGTGCGACATATGCTAAGAAGCATGCCACTGGTGGCTGCAAAGTCGCACCTGGTTACAAAGGGCAATGGAAACAAAAACAACATATAATGTATAGAATCATTGGAATTTAGGTGTTGGATAAAAGCTCGTGTCTCTTTTGCAAGCACATATCACAGTAACGTTCCACTTCAGAGATGCAGAAATAATGAAGAACCATACCTTATGAGAAGTCATCGTATCTTGAAGCAGTCCTCATGTATTGTTTGTCCTCTTTCTTAGGTCCATTTTGTTCTGCCATCATTGGAAATGCATCTTTATAGGAACGTTTTCAGATAATTTCTTTGCTGCAACAACAATTTACCCCTCTGCTTCCAGAATTAGGTTTTCCTTCGTAAATATATTAAGAGTCTGTGGAAAATTCGTTCACTGTAATTTAAACATAGCCTGCATTAAAAATATAATAACTATAATACCAATAATAACAATGACATCTACTATTATAACCAAAATTACATCGTTCACACGGTGAGTAAATGTTATAAAAGGATTTAATAACATACGATGCAAGATAACATGTCCTTATTTCATGTTTTAGATTTTCCATGCAAAGAATTTCAGTTAAACAAAATATTATCCCATTTTCAGATGTAAACAATTCTTCATACATTCCAACCTAGATGGCCTGCAATACACAGTTCCAGTCTGGTTATCAAGATACACAAAAGCAGTAATTACTACTTGTTCTGAATGTTATACCATATTTCAAACTACGACTTCATATCAACCATCGTTAAAAATAATTATGGACAAATATGAAGGCTGGAAAAAAGTTTAACTATTACTGCAATACACAACAATAATCAGCAATTCCTGTGATACTTTTAAGAAATATCGTATTCTGTGTAGGGAGTTGTAATTCATTCAGTTTACCCTCGCCTTTATTTTGAATCCTAATGCAGCCAAAACCTAAGATGATGTAAGGATGATGTAGAATTGCTGTAAAACACGTATAATAATAAGATTTGCCGCAGAAGCAGCAGGTCAGGCAAGGATCCAAGAATCACTTACTGCCAACCTTGAATATATAAAAAAAAACACGACTGGATAAGGAAAGGCCACAAAGTGGTCACTAAGACCTGGCCCACTACTTAAAATTATAATGTGTAAAAGATAAAAGATGATCGTTTATAGATGATAGCCTTGCTTTAAATGATGTTAGGTTACTCGCCATAACCACATGCTCAGGAAGGGAGTATTATGTCTTGTCTGATGCAGTGATGGTGCAATACTTTTCCATGCATGCCACCAGTGCCTGCAAATCCACACCCAGTTGTAAAGAGCCATGGTAGCAAGAATAACAAACACTGTATGGAATCATTTAGATTTAGGCATTTGGTAAAACCACATGCCACTACTGTGAACATGGATCCGAGTAACGAGCCACAGCCGATTGCAGAAATTAAGAAATATACGTCTTATGAGAAGTCCTCGTGTGTCAAAGTGGTTCTTGTTGATCTTCTTTGTTGTGTCTGTTGCTTTCTATGACTAAATAAAATCTTTGAACCAACTATTTAAGATAATTTCTTGACTGCAACAACTTACCTCACTGCTTAGATAATAAAAAACTTCCCTTTCTAAATGTATTAATTTATTGTGCAAAAATCGTTCACTATTCAAACCTGAAATAGGTAAAATTATAATAACCATAATAACAGTTATGATACTTATGATACCTAAAATTAACAGCTTTCAAACGTATAATAAATGTTATGCATGATTCAATAATAATATATGTCTACAAAGAACTATGCTATTTCCTTACCTCATACTTTATGTGCCATTAAAACAACTTCACTTTCATGAAAATATGATTTCAGTTTCAAATGTAAGATAAGCCTCAGAAATTCCGAGGTAGAAGGTCTTCAATATGAAATTTCACAAATTTCGACTGGTTCTTATTGTTAAGCTGTTTTTAGGATTGAGGTTAATATCAGTGATGATTCAAAATACAAATAGCAGCAAATAAATCGTGGTACACCAAACATCTACAATGACCAATGATGTGGGGGGTGGGGACGGATGATGTTACCCTTATCATAAATAGGACCCTAGTCATAAAGAAGGACTTAGAAAATCTTGGGATCGTCAGTTTTTTGTGGACCACTCTGTATAGAAAGAGTGGTGGGTTTCGAATAGACAGCTTAGCGTAAAAATGGCCATCGGCGTGACAACTTACGTGGTGGTCTTGCTGTGTCCCGTAACATCAAGAAATCATCCTCTGATGAACGGTTCATTGATGCTTGTGCACTTGTGCTTCGTGGGTCCTTCTCTAGTCTCCTTTTCGGCGTACTACAGCCTAAGCTAAAACCCTAGCTAAAAAACCCATACTTCGTTGCATGTTGATGCCACGCTGTTCTCCATGAACTGCATGAATAACACAAGGCATGCAAAACTTTCGTATTGCCTCTTGAATCCAGGACGTTACCATTGTTGTTCACGTCCTTTGTCCGAACACAATCCCCCACTCGTGTTCTGGCTATTAGAACATAGTGAAGAGCTTTACCAACTTATTGGCTTGTATGGAGCTTGCTTTCTTCCTTCAGAAGCAAATGCACCTTCGTGTATATATATATGCAGTATTGTGCTTTGTGTTTACATATTCCATGCTGATTTCTTCACTCTGTTTGAGTTTACGGCTTCTCTCACTATGTGATATCACAACTCTATGTGCTCTGGCTAGAGGTTAGGTACAGGATCCATAGCATTCTGTAATGCTGCCTGATTACTGCAGTAGACAACTGTTGGATCCATTAGAAGATTTTTCTGGCCTATCTCTCTCAAAAGTATTCTTATCCATAGTACTTCACGTGTACAAGGTAATAGCGCCAAATACTCGGACTTCATGGTAGACGAGGCCATATAATCAGACATGTCTGTTTCACTAAACGCCAAACTATTCGTTTCCCCCATTATTAAGCAATAAGCTGTCCGTAACTTCCTATTTTTACAGTCGCTAGCCCAGTCGGCATCTACGTATGCTTCAAGTATGCTTCATACTTGGACGGTATTTTACTGAGTATCTCATTGTCCCTTTTAGGAATCTTAATGCCCTCTTAGCTGCGTTGTAGCGGTACACTCCATGACTGTAACTGAACTTCGTTAGAATTGATACGGCCTATGATATATCGGGTCTTGTTGATAGATACATTAATGCTTCAACCAGTTCTTCATATGGGAACTTGTAAGCTTCCATCACTGTTCAACTGTTTCAGGATATCGACTCTTCGTTAATGCAACATTTGTCACTACCAGGTGTTCCCACCTGAAAACAGTCTTCCATATTGAATTTCTTAAGCAATTCGTTGATATATCTAGTTTGCCGCATGAACACTCTTGCCGTCTTCAATCTCATCAACCTTTATTCGTAAGAACCTATGTATTTCCCCATGTCCCAATATTCGAAATTACGACCAATAAGTTCCTTCAGTGTATATATGCCCGTCTCATCTTTGGATATGAGATCTTCATTGTAGACAAAAACGCAGATTACATCACTTTCTTTGTCGTTAGGCACAAAATAGACATGTGGATCTATACTATTACGGCTAAAACCCACCTTAATGAATGCCTCAGTCATGGTTCTAGTCCAGCATCTGCCAGATTGTTTTAGTCCATATAAACTCCTCAGCCGTCTACCAATTTTATCTTCATCACCAGTCCCCTAAACCCTTCTGGTTGTACACTTAAAAACTTCCTCGCTTAATTCTCCATTGAGATAAGTAGTTTTTATATCGAGCTGGTGGATTATCTAATTCTTTGCAGCCGATATGGATATGAGAGTCCTGACCATATTCAGACTCGCTGTTGGCGTGTATGTGCCCGTGTGGTTCATACCATACTTTTGTGAAAATATTTGTGCTACAAGATGCGCTTTGTATCCGTCGATTTCTCCATTAGCATTTCTGTTAACCTTTTAAACTAATTTATGGCCTATGGCTTTTCTTTCTGTACAGCCTTTTTACATTATTTTGCTTTTTTGCCACTCTTTGTTTCAATGAATGTCTGAGGTTCAGAAACGTCGGTAGACAACATGGTGCAAATGATGTATTTTTTTTTTGGTACTTGGGATATTTACAGCCAGTGTAACCTTTAGTACCACTTGGTATTTCTTGCAGTCAACTTCACTTTGGGCAGCCAGTAATCTTGCATCTTCAACTGCTTTCCTAAAGGAATCATGTGTATTATCCTATTCTTCTCGTCGATTTTAGGGAGATCCGATGTGACATCTTCGTCTTTGATTTCTCCTACCTTTTCCCCTACTATGGGATCCTAATTTGATTGTCATGCCTGAATTGGTTCTGCTGCTTATTTAATATCCCGTTTCCAGGTCACCAGCTTTTTAACCACTTTTGGTGGAGCAGGCTTGACAACTTTATCCCTTCTTTTAACTGGTTCTCCAGCATTCCCTGTGCATGTCTGGACTACAGTGAGTGGAAAAAGATACATTTAGCATTTTGGCAACAGTCTTGTGCTTGATGACACATCTATTCCGGGGAAATGATGTAAAACACTACTGCTTTATGCCCACCGAAATCACATTTTTGTTTCCATTGATGCGACGTGATAGACTCTTGGAACTCAATGTATTTGTGCTTCACACTTCACATTTCCTACTCCCACTACTACACTACTACAATGCCACTTTATTGTTTAACTTCTCATAATCAGAAAACTCTGGAATCCTTAGGGATTTGTTATCCATTCATTTTGTGCATTTGCAAGCTTGTCTTTTTGCTCATTTGCAACCTTGTTTATTCTGAACCACAATTCGTTTGCCTTCTCTGGCGATTCAGTTCAGCACAGTGGGAGGCTCCTTGTGCCTTCTTCCTGTTGCGACAACATCTGGCAAAATGACCGAATTTATTGCAAGAAAAACGTTTTACCTTTCTTCTGGATTTGGTAGGACTTCCTTTAAAGTTCTAACCTGACAATTTTTTCTCGTTCGATTCTCATTACTACAAAGCTTCCTGGCATCTGCGCTGCTTGGCTGGTTTATGCTGATAGATTTCTTCTTCTATCATCTTCGAGAAGAAAATCCTATATTTAATAAGAAGTGTACTTCTCTCCATCAAAGGAGTCTGTGACGAGTAGCAAATCGGGAACTACAGAGTCAATCCAGTAAGTATTAACAACGCAATAAATTAGTGAGTAGTTGCAGCACAACCCCTCATCTTTGCCATTCTGAGAAATTCTTCAATTCAACTTAAATAGGTCAATAATTCCTCTCTTTCAACCACCTTGCAGTTTAGCGGATTTATGAATACAGTATGTTTTCGTATCTTGGTATTTGTATTATATTTCCTTTGGTATTTGGATTATATTCACCGTCATATAATCCCAGAGCTTCTTTGGTTCCTAATTCTCTCAGTCCTTCAAAGCAACGTCTTCCTTCATACTAAGAAATACCATGGTTATGCATTCCACACTTTTGAGAAATTCCTCAAATTTCCTTTGAGCTTCTTCCTCTATTGTTGGTTTAATTTCCGAACTATCAACGTATCTCCACAGATCCATTCATCCAAGTACCAGCTTGATCGGGAATGCCCAAGCGAAATCATTTTATTGTTCAACTTATTGATCCCAAACGTATGTGTATTGTTTGGTTCGTCTTTCGCTGCCATGTTTATGCTGCTTGCTAATCGCTTAGTATAAACTGGACAGTTGTGTTTATTTTCACTTATGAGACATTCAAATTTTACTTCTAGTTGTTTATTCTCGTTATGCTTCTTCTTAAAATATTTTTTAACACTTTGCAGATCCCGTGAACATAATTTGAAAGTACCTTGTCCTCGAAATCTGCTTTCCGTTTTTCTGGAATTGAGCGCTTTGGCAAAATTCAAGACGGCAGCTCTTGAAACAAAAGAAAATGTTGTGTGTTTTCAAAAGAACATTCTTCTCCTCCTTTTTTTTCATGCTTCAGATGCTTCTTCACTGTTCACAACCCAAATGTGAAGCACCCATAACCTTTATGATGTGGGGGTAACGTTACCCTTATCATAAATAAAACATACTTGACATACTTGCCGTATTGTAAGTACACTAGGTTTTATATATCTGATTTATCATTTTTTTTCTCGTTTATTTTTTCCTACAGTTTGATTCTTCACTCATGTTCCTCTTTTGGCATTCAATTTGGCATCTATAGTTTCAGTCTTTCAATGGATCTTTCATTTTGTCATCCACGTGGCTATTTTCATGGTGCTGTTATTCACTTGTTTACTGTTATAATAATTGTCGTTTTATATTTAAGTTTAAAGGCAACATCTCGACTTAATCATTTGTTTTCTAATTTATATTGCTTAATTCTAGAATCGTGTTGCTCTTTGATGGGTCATTTTATGTTAACTCGTATTGATCTTCTTATTTGATATGACCATCTATTCGTACTGTCTTCAGTTTTGGGTGCAGTTACCGTGTTTAGTCGAGCACTGATGAGGGGCTAGTTTAGCATATTCAACGTACAGCGAAGAGATGAAGTGACTTGCCTGTTAATGAATTTTATGGACACTGCGTACATCATGGCTGGAGAAGTACATATCCTTAGGAAGTTCTACCCACGAATAAATCGACCAATGGCACCTTCTTCAGCTATGAGATCTGCGTAATTGCTGAGCTTT
>JAHWFP010070669.1:0-13949 GCA_023313725.1 Lithobius niger
GAAAATAAACGATCTCTAAAGCCAACAAACCAGCTCGTCGTCATTCCCTTCCATTTCCCACTCCATAACAGGTATCTTCAAATCTCCTGTGGGTCTCATGAAAACTACTGCTGTATCGGGTCTTTGTAACTCCTGTACGGGTTACATCACCTCACGTACCACGAGTAGGGAGCTCCTATGTATGTGCTGAACATCTATTAGCTCTTGGAATTATCTTTTGCATGTCACAGTCGACATGACTGTGGCATGTAATCTATTCTCTAATGCAATAGGGTAGGCTGAGGTAAGTATCTTCTAAGCCTAACCCACCGTTAAGCCAAACGAAAAATCCCCAACACAGCCTTTTCACAGTACATTTTATTCTTTGGAGCTGTTGGCAGCTGCCATTTCTCAACACCACCAAAAGACACAACAAAACTCCGTAATAATTAAACAAAATACAATTTCACCATTTAGAAAAAAAAGCTCTTATTACAGACACAATTATTACAACAAAAAACAACACAATTCACGCGAACGAAACGAAGTATAATTTGAACTCCAATTTTTTGTTTGTTTTATTCCTTGGAAATGTCAGAAAGTGAAAACACTTTGCCTTCCCTGAGGCTATTACCATGTCTCTCCCTTGGCCCTCCTTGCTTTGCCTGCAGCCGGAACCCGAATCCGTAGAACTCGTGAGGCTACTTCTCTTGGAGATTAGAAAGAGATTCACCTGGTCATGGCTCTTGCTGGAGGCATTATCAGCTTGAGGCAGTTGCAATCTTATTAAATCATCATCCCAAATCATCGGCTCTCTTTCCACTCAGTTATGTCCGAACATCTGGGCACCACAAGACATAACAATTTTGGCGACAGAACAAGTTATGTAAAAATTTTGAAGAAATTTGAGATGGACTCTGTGAGGAAGGTTAGTGCGTTTACTATGGCCGCTTGCCACACATGCCGCATGTGCGAGTATCTGGACTGTTAAAATTGTTCGAAGCAATTTCGGGACTTTTGGTCAATGGCCATTGTAAATGTGTAGCTTTGGCTGGACTATTTGAGTTTACTTCATTGCAATCCCGCAAGACATTTTCAAATCCTATCACCAAAACTACGTCGGACAGCTGGAATATGACGAGTTTGGCGCCAGTTATACTTACTTTCAATCGTAAAATTAGAAAACATCACCCCAACACAGCGATTGGTAACATCACACAGCGGTGATGCCGTCCTAAATGGTAAAGTCATTCCATTTTACCTTTTGGTATCCCACATATTTATTTATTGTTGTCACGCAACACACCTTCAGGCCTTTCCCATAGCAACAGAACGGAAGGAAGATGGCGACAGCTTCGCTTCCTGTAGAGCTGAATTGCATTCTGGGTAGTGGAGATAACGAAACTCAAAACCAGGAACAATTTTCTGAATTGTAAAATGTAAACGTCATGTGTGTGACTTACGCTAACTACCCATTGTAGGAATTTGACCGTTACGTCAGTCATATTTCAATACATGGATGGGATGAGTTTACAGCTAAAGACTCACAATTTAACCTTATTGCTTCTAATCTAACTGGCTTTAGGCATTCAAAAGCAAGTTTTTTATTCAATAAAATGAATTTTAGTGCATCGTTTTAGTGCAACTGAAGCCTTGATACCACATCACGCTTCGGTCAGTTGTGAAATGTTCCCGAGAGAGGGCGACACCTCCCCGCTACTTGGTGAAAATCCCAACGATCGCTCCACGATGACGGAAAATGAACAACATGACTATTTAACTGAATTATGAAAATCGTTCATCGAATCAAACCTGCAACCATTGTATCTGAAATTGGAACATTGCAAATCGCAAAAAAGGATGACAGAGTTTTGGACAACTCGCGGCAAATTTGGAAGCTACGCCGGAAACAGTTATACCCCTCAGCCGCATTATTTTGTCATTTTCAGCCGGCTTAACATACATTTCGGCTAAATTTGCAGCTAGCCACAAATTTTATGGCCATCACTGGCCAACTATAAATTCGGCTGGCTGACGGCTAATTTTCGGCTAAATCGGTCGAAATGTAGCAAAGATATCAATGACAAAACTAACTGCATAAGAAAATGGTAGGGGAAGGGGACATACGTCTAATGGATTTCTTGTTGAATCACAAATGAAAACAGGAAAAAATTTAACGAAGAACCCTCAAATTAAAACTCAGGGCCACATCACCACTCATTGTTTTTTTAAGTAATGCTTCCACAGCGATGTGTCCTTACTATCACTACTCGAACTCTAAAAACAAAATCGGAAGTAACCATGCATGCTAATTACCACACAAATACACGCACGCATAAGTTGGTGCCAAGTGAATATGGTTTTTAAAACTATGAAAAATGAGGCAGTCGAGAACAACTTACCGTTTGAGACAAGTTACAACTAATTTCATGACTGTTTCGTTTCATTTTGATGCATTAAAACTTCAAAATTTGCTGCTCTGGCCTATTTTTTTCAGCAGCTAGGCCAGGCGGCCGCCAAAACATATTCGGCGGCTATTCGGCTAACTCAGAACGTTTGCGGCGCGGCGGCTAATGGCGGCGGCTGAGGGGTATAGAAATAGTTAGGAAGTTGGGGGAATATATGATAGATCGTTTCACTTGGCAGACTGCAGCGTTTGGTGGCAACAGTGTCAACGAAGAGGCAACAGTAGACGGCACTTAGAAGGCTTTGTTCTTACCAACCAACATTAATCCAGACCTGCAGCGTGCATCATAATTCCATGCTCAAGTTTCCACACACTCGTCATCAAACTACGCTAAAGATGCAACTGCAGCAGGGAAGAATTCGACAAGACCACAAACTGCAGGGGATGAAGCTTCGCCAGGGGCAAGGAAACAAAGAAAAGCATGCTTTTCAGCATGAGGTTCCTGACGCAACCAGCGAAACTGATCGAGAAATCTCAAGATCAATCAGGACATCTACAAATTCACTGAAGCAAAGAAAACTTCTTGGGATTCTAGCCTTACGCAAGGATGGTGGGAGCCAGTCATCGCAATTTAGCTCAGCACATGTTGGGACTTCAGCACCCGCAGTGCAGGACCAAGCTTTGTCCATGTCTAATGGAAGTCTAATCAAGAGCAGGATTCAACTCTGGGAACCTTGAAGCCAAAATGGGCCATAATCGCGAGTTGTGAGTGCTTCAACTGTCATGAACTTGGACATTTTTCTCGTACCTGTCCGAACTTGAAGAAAGACAAACCGTCTTTTAAATCTAGCATTTGAAATGCACCTGCTCATGCTCTTCCCATTACTGTTCAGAATGTCAATTTATATGCAGAATTGGACTGCAGGTCATCTGATTACGCAATACTTTCGCAGTTTTTTTGGTCGGATCTGGTCAGACGCACCACTTCAACGTAACAAAGAATCGCTATCACAAATCGCCGACGGAACGGTCATGACACCAGTTGAAATCATCGACATTCCCTTCTCTGTTCATGGCAAACGTCTCTCATTGCCAGTTAAGATCTACGAGAATCTAGCCTGCGGATGCATTTTGGGGAAGTCCTTCTTAAAGTTACCAAATCTCATGATCGAATAGGTCAATGATACAGGTTATTTCCCGGGAAATGAAGACTTTTGTGTTCCCACTGTCATAATGGGGAGCCGAAACAGCTGCTCTGCAGGGTAACCCAATCTTGTAAGCGAAAAGTGTGAATGTGACGGAGGATTTTAACAAGATGTCCGAAGGTCAATTTGAATACCTTCAGGCCTCCCCCTACGGTTTTTTGTATAGTTTGTTTTTTTGTTCTTATAAAATAGAGTTTCATGACGTCCTCAAACCACAGTCTCATCGAATATATCAAGCGAATCCTGAAGTTTGCAAAGAAATTAACAAAATGTATCACACTGAACCGACTTTCAGTAAATGTGGCTGGCATTTCTTTCTCAAGCAGAAGAAGAATGATGGAGGCTACCGTCCTGTACTAAATTACAGGAAACTGAACTCCAATGAAGTTGGGTGGCTACCCGAATACAAGATCGGATGAAGTGTTCATATTCCTAGCGGGCACTAGATATGTCTCCGTTCTAGATGGAGAGCAAGTTGTTATCAGATTCCACTGGATGAAGCATTATAGGACTTCACAACATTTGTGAGGCATCACAGAATGTTTAGGAGGAAAGTGATGTCATTCAGCCTCAAACCATCGGGCGCCACCTCCCAACGCACGATAGAGAAAGTCCTCGGAGAAATGAACGGGACTGTGTGAATCGTGTACATCGATGACGTCATCATGACAACGTGCACCTTTCCGGATCTCATCCAAGCTCCGAAGAGCTTTCCTGCTCTCAACAAGCATGGATTTACACTAACGAGAAGCAAGTGTCATTTCTGTATGCCAGAAGTGTCAGTACTCGGGCCCAAAGTCTCAGCAAAGGGTCTTGAATTAACCTGGGACCATTGTGCTTCACTGAAATCTACCCTTGACCGAAGTCACAGAAAAAAAGTGCAAGAATTTCTTGGGTTCATCAATTTCTTCACAAAGTTCATTAGGTCCTTTGGGGAAAACAGCAGCCCCACTGTATAAATTATTCAAAAAGGGCGAGCCATTTCATGGGGGTGAAATTTATGAACAAGCCTTTCTATCCTTGAAAGAGAAACTCTTGAGCTCTAAGGTGTTGGGACTACACGTTTTTACTAAGGAATTTATCATCAAGTCAGATGCCTTGGATCAAGGTGTAGGAGAGATGATTTGGTAGCAACACGGTGGGCAGCGAACAGTCACCGAGTTCTTCAGACGCACTTTGAAGGACAATGAGAAGGTTTGGATGACCTTTGAGAAGAAGCACTGGCTGTGGTGGAAGTGGTTGAGAAGTGGAGGCATTACATCGAAGGGACTCACTTCCTGTTGATTACAAACAACGAAGAACTTAAATGGGTGCTATCCAACAATAAAACCTCAGGATGTACCACACACCAGGGCAAACAAGCTGCAGATGTATGATTTCACGGTCGTTCACCGTTCTGTCAAGTAGTATGTCGTCGTTGATGTGCTGTCCAGGAATCCTTCCATGGACATTGGACATGCTCTTCCTGAATGCTTCCAAGAATCAAGTTCAACAGGACTACGGCAATATTTTGGATGCTTTTCCTACGTGTGACGAACCAGTTTTGTCCCTGCGGGACAAGGGGCACCTGAAAGAAGAACAGAGCATAGATCCAGAGGTTGCATGGTTTGTGAAAGCACTTTTAAAACCGAGCCAAGCAGCAGTATGCTCGGTCGAATGCTCAAGTTGGATTCATGGAAAAGCTAGCTGCCGAGTACAAGGCTCCGTATCAAGTCTCAAGGAAGAAATCCCCAGTTACGTATCAAATTGCTGCCAGAAATGATGCGGCTGACATCAAAACCAGTATAGACATGGAACTATACTTCCACATCCAACGCTGACCAGCATGACCCCGCCAAAGATCTCATGGAATAAGTACAGCAGCCGGAAGACGGAAACCACCAGAATAATCCGAAGGGCGGGATGAAGCTAGTGGTTGGGAAGACATAGACACCGCTACAGATCTGGCAGAAGGGCTTGACAAGGACAGCGTGCAGAGTCGAACCATTGATACCACAGCAAGAAGAACCAAGAAGAACCCCCAAACCACAATTAACCTGGCAGAATGTCAATCTGTGGTTGCTGAGAAAGAGGCAACCATGTGGTTGATGGGTCAGATACAATTTACGTGTACTGCATGAACTTCTACATTGGTGACGGTGGTCGAAGGAATACCTTCATTTTTGAACCTGTGGAGTTACACGTATCGTCGGAAAGGAGGTCCTAGAGTTATGTGTTTGGAGGAAAATGGATTGTTGCACCCCATCCGTTTCATCATGAGCAGCTGAATCTTTGTGTAACGCCAAAAAAGCTGGTGGAACGGAGTTGAGCATGGCAGTGTCCAAATTCATTAGTTCTCTCATGGCTTCAGATTATGTGTCGTACCGCTTACGATGTGCATCTGCTGGATCGGATTTGGAAAGTACAAATCCATTTACATGGACTGTGGTCAGCAGCTACCTGGTGGTAAAACAGTTCAGTCTGGGTAAAGTGATGGGCCACGGTGTTATGGACTAAGTCGTGTTCACCGGTCACAAATGGGTGTAGCACTCTTTAATCTTGTAGGACTAAGCCGTGAACGGACTACTGAGCCACACAAATTTTGTGTATCAGTGCTACCGTACATGTATGTGCTTTGGACTGAGACGGTGCGGCTGAAATACATTGGTGTATTGTGCTTCGAATTTTTCATCTACATTTTTAATGAATGGTCACGTAATGTTTTGTCTTGTCGTTTTCAAATATACATTGTATTGAATGTGTTGCTTGGTAGTTTCAAGTTGTAATCTGAAATGTATTTGTGACGGACTGGCGCAGCCATATGAGGTGGAGCTTGTCATGCTTCCCTCCCCAAGACTGTTACAATGACTCTTCCTTGGCCCTGCATGCTTTGCCTGCAACAGGGATCCATCTCTCTGTAGAACTCCAGAGGCTACTTCTCTTGGAGACAAGACAGACAGAGGCAGACTCGCTTGGTCATGGCTCATGCAGGAGGTGTGATCAGCTTGCTGCAGTTCTAATCTGATTAAATCGTCATTCCAAATCAGTAATCGGCTGATTACTTCTAGGCAGTGGGCACTGCAGGACATAACAAAGTGCGCCGTGTTTGTTTGTTGGTTTCGTGCATGCGCGTGTTTGTGGGTTGATGTTATAATTCTGTTTCATGTGAGTGGCTATGGGTGTATTTTGTGCGTGTATTTCTAATTTGTGAAACATGCAGGCTCATTGTTGTTTAGGTCGTTTGTTTTGTCTCTATTTGTGTTTGTACGTTTATGTGGTAACTAGTATAAAGGCCACACAAACGTAGCATTACAAATTGAGAGACCAGCACAGGTCTTTCCCCTTCCTATGCCCAGAGGCTCCCCAAAATCCTCTTACTTGACCTGACAGAAATTGTATAGGACATTTTACTTTGTAAACATTTGTCTGAAAAGAGACATTTTTTGTGCAAATAGTGCATTTGGATTTTTTAACAGAAATTTTACTTGTCAATTCTTCTTTGAAATCCATTCTTTGTGAATGCTGCATCTTTATTTTCAACTAATTTCCTTGTTTGTGGCCACACATTTGTCTATGACTGAACACGTAAAAGGGATATACCTCCCAGTGCCATTTTTCTCGATCCTCCACATCAAGTACGTCCCCAAAGGTCTATTTCCTTACCGTTAGTTTTTCCCTTGCTATAAAACCGTTTTAAAATGTGGCGTCTAGGAGATTTTCTGTTGAATATTGTTAACTATATCTGCTTTTGACTATATTTATATTTATTTATAGTGACGGGTCGTCACTAAATCACGCATCGCGCGCGTATAATAATCATGACGTTTCATCTCTGTGTGTACATCTACTAATTTTCTAATAATTACCATGAAAGCTAAAATCGGTAAAAATGCGGACTAATCGGACTAATGCGGTAAAAATTAAAATTAATTATTCCAATAAATCGCCGAAGCAAAATTATAAGACACTAGCCTAGAAAATTATAAATTGTTATTTTAAAATACGAGAATCATTCCGGTTTGTGACGACACAATCAATGGGTTCACGTTGGCTGGACTATTAGGCGCAATGCCAATTGAGACAGTAGCTATGGTTTTCATTGCGAAGAACGAAGCTACCGTCTCAGTTGACCTTAGCTGTGGTAAATACGCGGATGTGATCGTCGCGTGGGCGCTGTGAGGCAGGCGGAAGGTTATAAAGGCAGGCGGTATGTTGCTTTAAATGTATTGTTCGAAGCCCATTGATTCCTAAAGTGACATGGCTTCTTCTTAACTAATGGCAGTTGAATAGAACGTTAACGTTAATTCGACTATTTTCTCTATTCTTTTCATCCTCCCCTTTTTTCGCCCAATCCCCTTTTTCATTCTAATCCTCCTCTTTTCTCCCAGTTCCACACTGCCCCTACCCATCCCCTCATCCATCTCTTCCCGTATTTTCTTCCTTTTACCTTTGTCTTTTATTTTTGTGTGGGATACATATTGCACTCCAATACAGCCTCCGTTTTGCTGTACCTTCTGTTTTTTTTTATTACTATAGTTTGCCTTCTGTTTTATTTTATTTATTGTATTTCGCATCCATCGTCTTTCTCGGATTACAGTGTTATACCAACTGTGGAGTGGTGATGCGTTTGTTTTGGGTGTTGTATTATCTCTTTTTGGGGTGTTAAGCTTCCGGCCACGACACCTTTAAAAAAGTTTTCTTTCCAGATTACAGTGTTACAGCAAGCATATAATATGCAGTGATTGTTACTCAATTCAATTCAATTCAGTTCAATTTATCCACCCAAAACCAAAACAGGTATAAGAGAAGCCGCCTAGTTTCCAAAAAAGGTCAGCCTTTGAAAGTAGTGATATCAACGAGGGAAAGGCCGCCAAGGTTAATCTTATTAGCCAAGTTAATTGCACCTACTAATACTTTGGAAGTTAAATGGAAACTAGAAGATTGCTACTTGCGGTAGCAATCTTCAAGGTTTCATTCGTCCAAAGTATTATTCGGTGCGATTAACTTGGCTAATAGGATTAACCTTGGCGGCCTTTCCCTCGTTGAATGATATCACTACTTTGAAA
Source organism: Lithobius niger (assembly GCA_023313725.1). NCBI lineage: Eukaryota > Metazoa > Arthropoda > Chilopoda > Lithobiomorpha > Lithobiidae > Lithobius > Lithobius niger. Next base: position 8,637 of record JAHWFP010070669.1, read on the forward strand.
GGCCGACCCTGTTTTGGAAACTTGGTTGCTTCTCTTATACCAGTTTTGGTTTTGGGTGGATATCACAACTTTCATAGTACTGTGAATTTACAAAAGGTGACACGGTCTTATCGTCACCTCTACCGTTTTTTTCTGGAAGAAGTTTATGTCTATAAATTTTTTCATTAATAATTTTAACCTTTGCGAATCCCTAATTAGCTGTTACATCAGCCAAGTTGACACAGTTTGGTTTATTGTACATCCATGCTTCACATGCTTAAGTTTGTTGAATCCCATTTTTGAACACACTGGCTAACAAACGCTGATTTTGTTCGCTTCACTCACTCAATCAGCGCATCGCCCCCTTCATTTACTCCTCCAGAGCTTAATGTGAATAACGCAGTGAAGCTGGAATTGCTCACTCAGTCAAAATTAGTCTCATCTACTTGGCCGATCATCTACTTTGCAGCGCCACACTAGCGTGTGTATTCCAAGATGGTGACCGGAAAAAAAAAGCCTGGGAAAAAAAAGCCTGGGAAAAAAAGCCTGGAAAAAAAAGCTGATGGAAAAAAAAGCCGCGGAAAAAAAAGCTGATGGAAAAAAAAGGCCGATGGAAAAAAAAGCCGTGGAAAAAAAGCCGCGGAAAAAAAGGCCGATGGTAGAAAAAAACGCGAAAAATCTGGTTGAAAATTTACAAAAAAACTACCTAAATGCACTTAACGTGTGTATTAATCATTCATTAGCTGCATGTTGCTCGATCAAGGTCACCTTTGGAAACCCGAAAGGAAAAGAAATCACAAGTTTCCTGCCAAATTCCTTAACTGGGGAGGTTGTGGGGGAAAGGGTCGTCCTCACTTTGGTCGGGTGACCTTCGATCGTTAAAGGATAAATCATGAAATGACGAGTTTCCGCCATAATTTGGATACGATTGGAGGGGGGGGGGGATAATCAGGAAATTATAAATTTGCCTTAAATCCGTAACTTGGACAACTAAAAGAAAATTCCGGAAAGCATACTTTTATTCCCGAACTCCTTTACCTTTTTTGTTTTCTTTTTAGAGTTATTTTGATATTTCTCTGCAAACATTTTAATATTTTTTTTCTGGATCGTATCCCTTTCCCGCCACCCTGTCCCCACCCCCCCCCCCCCTGCACTACAAAAAAAAAATGAATAATTTAGACACACGATCAAACTGAGGATGACCCTTTCCCCCACCACCTCCCTAGTTAAGGAATTTGGGAGAAAACTCTTGTGACTTCTTTTCCTTTTCGGGATTCCAAAGCCAAAGGTGACCTTGATTGAGCAACATGCAGCTAATGAATGGTTAATACACACGTAACTACATTTAGGTAGTATTTTTGTAAATTTTGAACCAGGATTTTATCACGTTCTTTCTTCCATCGGCTTTTTTTTCCACGGCTTTTTTTCTATCGGCTTTTTTTTCCATCAGCTTTTTTTCCGCGGCCTTTTTTTCCATCAGCTTTTTTTTCCGCGGCCTTTTTTTCCGCGGCTTTTTTATCCATCGGCTTTTTTTTCCATCAGCTTTTTTTTCCGGGGCTTTTTTTTTCCATCAGCTTTTTTTTCCAGGCTTTTTATTCCGAGGCTTTTTTTTCCTCGGCTTTTTTTTCCTCGGCTTTTTTTTCCTAGATTCGTCAAGATAAACCAGCAAACTTGGCACATTACCTTGGCATTTTTGGCATGAGTGTGCATAAGGTCAGTCACTGTTTGGCTTCATTCTTTGCAAATCACATAAACAAACTGAAGGTCCTGGATTCGAGTCCCAATTAGGGGAGATATTTTACTTTCTTTCTCAGTTTAGTGGACGTCGTGTTCTCAAGACTAGTCGCTGTTGTCGACCATTCGCTTTTTCCTCGATTAAATCGCTGAAAGGTACTGCCTGATACATTGGCTTTTCTAAGTGATCCAGTTTTGAAACACTGGTCACGCAAATCCAAATTTTGTGGTGCGAGTCATTTTAGCTACATTCACTCAAAAAGTGTGAACATGTTGCAAAAGCAAAGACTTTCTTATGTGATTTAGTTTTACAACGTTAGGTCACACGTATCCAAATATTGCAAGCACGTTCCGTTTCATCTTTTTCCCGGTACGAGTCATTTTATCTACATTCACTCAAAAGTATGAAAATGCTGCAAAAGCAGTTTTCTTATGTGATTCAGTTTTGCAACGTAAGGTTACACGTATCCAAATTTTGCAAGCACTTGCCTTTTTTTTTTGTTGTAGTGATCATTTCGCTACACTCACTGTAACATACGAAATGTTGCAAACGTTATTTATGCGTGGGATACTCGAAAATAGTGAGGGTGAATCTTAAGCAAAGTCGCACAGATGAACCGGCTCAGTTTTTAACCATAGAAGTTGAAAAAAGGCTAGCAAGGGGAAGGGCTAAACGTACATTCTTCCCAGCGCCATTTTTCTATATCCTCGACATCAAGTACGGCCCCAAAGTTCTATTTACTTTCCGTTAGTCAATCCCTTGCTAAAAATCCGTTTTAAATTGTGGCGTCTAGGAGATTTTCTGTTGAATATTGGGAACGATATTTATTAGCATCCTGTGATTAAATGATCCTTACAATGACCTTGTCGTTTCATGTGTGTGTGTGCATGTACTAATTTTTAATCGTTTGCTAATAATTACCATAAGATCAAAAAGCTAAAGGACTAAAGTGGTAAAAATTAAAATTATTTATGCCAATAGATCGCCAAAGAAATATTATAAGATAAAAAAAATTATAAAGTGAGATGTTAAAATACGAAAATCATTCAGGTTTGCGCCGACCCAATTTTTGGATTCATGCTGTTTCGTCTACTATGCCCAAGGCGAGTTGAGATATATAGCTGCGTTCCTCGCTGCGAGGAACCCAGCTACTATCTTAGTTGGTCTTGTATTACTACGCAGAGTTTCGCGAACGGTGTGATGGTAACATGCGCATGTGGCGATCGGCGCGTGGCTGTTATAAGGCAGGCGGAGTGTACCTTTAATCTGGGGATTCGAACCAGGAAATTTCCGACCATGGTAGGAACCTAAATAATGTCCAGGATAGATCCCACAGCCACGGAAGGTACCTAAACTGGCAATGATTGGTAAGACAGGAACTTTGCCATGTCCCCCTTCCCGGTCTCTGACCAGATCGATCAATTCTTCGGGAAGCTAGGCTGAACTGTTCACCGCCAAGCTGCCACGACCATATGAGAATTAAACAAAAAAAAAATTGAAACAAATAATGATCTATTTTCTTAATAACAAAGCAAAAATAATAATTATAAAAACAATAAACCAAAGTTACACTAACGAAATCACGAAGACGGCTTCTGTCAGTTAACAGTTGCCGTACATAAAGCCCAACAGTTATTATACACATATATATATACATTTATATATTTATACATTTATACATTTATATATATATATATATACCTTTTTTTTTAATTATTATTTTTTTACGTGTTTTACGTGCTTTTAAGTGTTGACAAATCCCACTATCAGTTTTTAGTATTCACCGTAGCATACAATTTTTTAGCACTGTTTATACTTTTTAATTATACAGCATCAGTTTGGGGCCTTTTAACATTTTCCACACCCTTCCCATGTCCTGCACGTTTGGCGATGCCATCGGGGTCCTTTGAGTCCCTGACAGGTCTAACCTTGGTGGTAAGGCATTCGTGTCCCCAAAACTCTTATCATCATCCATTCCTTGGCCGTACATTGTACACTGTATTTACATGTAATTGCGGCTGACTGTCAGTGACTCCCCAGTCCTTGCCAGACCCGTTGCTATCGCAACAAATATTATTATTATTATTATACAAACAATTTAAATACATGTAGAAAATAATATACCGGAACAGGGACGTAGTAGTAAAGAATTCGTTAAGCACTGAAACAAACATTCTCAGGGGCGGATTCAGCATGGTACGAATGGTGCGTCCCCCTCCACCTTCATAAATACATACATTTTTTTTTTACATTTGTACTCTACGTAATTTAATAAGTAAAGAGAGCGGAACAGTGCAGTTTTGACTGTGAGACTTCTAGAGCTCATTATACAATTGGTGGAAAAGGGAGGGCGTGTAGAAGTTAAGTATTAAGGCAGAAAATCCATTTCTGCGCATTATGTACGCGAGCGAGCCATTTTAAGCACACTTCACTGGCTGCGAAAGTAATTAAGAAATAATTTTGACAGATTTGTGATGAGCGCCGTCCATCAAGGTTTGTTGTTGTTGATGCTAGGTGGTCTTGAGAGTGAAGACGATCGGTCAGTGGGTTAGCGAAATAGGTTGCACGATTGTCTGTCTGCCAATGACAATAAATTAATCGTGACCCAAATAGTTTGTTGCAAGTAAAGCACTTTCACTAATTCTAAATGTCCGGACCAACACTTCATTACACTAAGAACAGGTTGGAATTAACGGCTGAGTGTCAAAATTTCCCGCTCGACACATGACATTTTTGTTGGCCAATTAAGCAAAGATGGTCTAAACATTTCAACATCTTTCGCACATTCCCAAACGCAAAGATATGCGTAGAACATTTTACGTTATGTAGCAAAGCTTTCCGCTTTTGAGTGAAATTTTCTGTAGCGCGTGGGGAAAGTTTAAGTTCATTGATTTAATTCAAACCCTAAAGGCATGTTCGTCAATTTTCACTCATATTGTCGATTTCTTGGCCCTACTTATTCATAACGACGGAAAGAACGACTGACATTTTACGTAGACATTTTATACAATCCAAACACGTTTTTGAATCGTTGTGCTAGGGTTTTCAGCCAACAAATGGCGCTGAATCATCTGCCTGATTCTTTCTTTCTATCTCACATTCAAAAATTTAACTGGCACTATCACCGTTTGAAAGTAGGCAGAATCTGGCAACATCTAGCGTTTTCTAGCACTTGCTTTCACCAAGCGAAGGGATGCACAACGGCATTTCTTTTAACGAAACAAACAAGCCACGACCTACTTCATTATTGAGTAACAATTTGTTATATCCTCGTGAACCTGGGAGCAAGCTGTAAAGGTTTACAGCATCACTGCCGCTAGATGGGGCCATGGTACTTTCGTTCGCTTTTCAATCGGCGATAGTGCTATTTTAATTCATGAGTGCTGGCTGTAACTTACTGTTCGAAATTGTAAGGGTGCGGCATTTCCACAGCTAGAATTTAATCGCGATGGCAAAGGGTCATTGCCATGGAAACAGCGCTACCTGGATTTTTGCTAACTCCGACGTCGTTTGAGTGAATGATTGCAGTCTTATCATCCGTCATAATAAGACAACGAATTTTTCCTAACGAAATAATTTTCCTAGGCAATTTTTTGTTA
>JAHWFP010070688.1:0-12871 GCA_023313725.1 Lithobius niger
CAATTTGTTGACAGGACAGGGTGAAAGCTTACATCGTGGTGAGTGTTTTAAAGCAAACCACATGAAAATCGGTGGATTATTTTGGGAGGATTGACCCTTTTTAAACTTGAGTTGTCTGACGTTTGAAGTGCCATAAAATATTAACATCTGACGTAGCTTATGATTGGGAGCCGACCGTATATGACGTCAAGTGAAGGATGTTCGTCAATCTTAAAGTCTTTGGGACCCATAAAATTCGTTATGCGTTCATGTATACACGTTTTTATATTGTTTTTTTTTATGAAGCCTACCTAATTGACCTTGGAGGATTGTGAGTTGTTTTTTGGTGTTTCGTGCATCATTTTCAATTTAAATCACGATAAATTTACAAGCATTTGCCCAAAAATGAAAACAATTGAAGATTTTACTTTTACACCATCATCTACATATAGAAGAGATCGCCATAGAAGAGATACTATTTTTTTTGATAGTCGTCAAACACCGTTGCCGACCAGTTCACCGGGCTCCGAACATGGTACCCCGTCTAGTGCCATTAAATCCAAGGCAGACACTGACGAAGTGTTGATGGTATCCCAGGCTGCACGTGTATTAAATAAGCTTGAACATGCTGCTCTTGAAAAAGATTTTGATTTACGTGACATTGACCAGAAGTTAACACACATATTGCAAAAAATCGATGCAAATTCAGATCGTACCAGTTTTGTTACTGACCACGAAAAATCACCAACCTGGATACGGGCCCTTCGTCTAGAACTCATGTCACTCTTTAGTGAGCAGCGTGCTACTTTGTGGGCAGCTCTAGAAGAACGTTTGAACCTGATGCAATTGGATCTGCAGGCATTTTTACAGACTACAATTTCGAACATAAAACCACACCATGATGTCGTAACAATTGAAGAAGGGAAAACAGGTACCATGGCTCTTACAACAAACCTGTTACTTTCCAAAGATGGGGAATTACGTATTGGTTCCTCACATTTGGATGGATCTGTACAGAATAAACTGTTAATGCCCCTAACAGCAGGTACTCTGAATCAAACTTGCACCCCCCAAACCTTTTGGCCGAAAATGATTCATCTACTCCTCCACATGTTACTACCCGGCGAAAAAGGTCAAAAATTAAACATCATTACAAAAATTGTGGTCCCGATGGTGCGCACCCAAAGGTTGGTATGAGAAATTCTACAGATCATCAGCTCCAACACACAGTACACGACAGTACTTCTTGTAATGTAAACGTGATCGGAGACACTGCGTATCTTCAGCAGACAGCCAGCTTATGCTTTAGGAAAAATTTAGAGAGGGATGGCAGGAAAAAGCCTTTGGAGAAAGAGCAGCTAAATACACCAGTGCGGTATACTACCCAGTCACCCATTAACCTTCTGAAGCCAATAATTATTCTTGGCGATTCTCACACTCGATCTCTCCGCTGTGGATTTCACCCGGACTCAGTGACCTGGTCCTGGCCTGGGGCCAAGGCACAGGACGTCTACTCTAAAATGGCTGGTATATTGGCAACAACTAAGGAAGAAGCAGACTTTGTCGTTTGCGTGGGCTCAAATAACATCACATATGATCCACCAAATCGTATCGTCTCCCATATCGAAAAAAAATTACTGCTTATATTAGAAACCATCGACCAGATGCGAAGATTACTGTTGTTGGTCTGCTGCCAAGAATCCTGCGTCGTAATATTCCAGACGACAAACTTATAACTCATGCAAACAGCCTTCTTCGCAATTTATGTATCGAAGCAAATTTCAACTTTGCATCTATTGACCACGATATTGTCATGGATCATACTCTTCTTGCCCGAGATGGGATGCATCTCACCAGAAAAGGGAAAGAGAGACTCCAACAGGAAATTCTTTCACTCCACTTGGTGAAGGAAAACAAGCTTGTTTAATGGGGACTACTCCCATCCATCTTGAGAAATCTAATGAAAAAACGTATTGTGCTTTTAGGTGCATCTTGTTAAACGCACGTAGTCTTAGTAAGAATATGAGTTGTTTTTATACTTTGCTAGCAACCTTGGTTTATGACATGGTATTTGTTGTTGAGACTTGGCTGAAGGAGTGCATAACGGATTCGATGATAGTGAGTGGGCTTCCCTATCGAGTTTTCAGGAGGGACCGAAACGGACGGGCTGGTGGAATTCTCATTGCCTCCCGGGAGCACTTGGATTTGGTCTTTGATTCTGTTGGAAAGGAGACTGAGGTGGTTTCCTGTATCTTGCCTAAGCATAAAATTCAATTTTTGTTAGGATACTTACCGGATGGTTACTCTGAGCCCGATATCCATTTGTTAACCGCATTTTTGGTGGATTCTGTAAAGCCAAATCTCTCTCCTATTATACTAGGTGATTTCAATTTGTCAACAGTGAATTGGGTACTAGGCACTGCCTTGGCCCGACCACATCGCATTTTCTTAGAGAACATTGCGCCATTGGGTTGCAACCAACTTGTTGTGGAGCCCACAAGAGGTGGACGTATTCTGGATTTGATTTTTTCTCGGGATGATCGACTGGTTTATAATATTTTCGTAACTGAAAACCTGGGTAGCAGTGACCACTGCATGGTGGAATTCATGGTAAACTGTGCCCTTTTGCCGATTGTGGATTGCAAACGTGTGGTTGCAAAGATAAATTTTGATAAACTGAGAAACCAACTTAGTCACATTGATTGGGGACGTTGCCTATCTGAGTGTGGTGGTAATGTTAATACTATGTGGAACTTTTTTACGTCCACTTTAAACACCTGGGTCGAATATTGTCGCCCAAACATGACTAATAATAAAACAAATCCTGGACAGAGCACTAAGCCAAAGGTCCCCAGGGAAATTAAAGCTCTAGGGAATAAAAAACTTCGACTCTGGCGTAGGCTCAAATCTGACAAGTCTCAGCAGGCAATCACAAATTATCAGACCTGCCACCTACAATATTCTGCCTTGGTTGAAGCGTGGCATACGAGGGAAGAAAAAAGTGTTATTGCAGAAGGAAACTTGTCTGCCCTCTTTCGTTTATATCGGAAAAAAACCGGGACTGTTCGTAAACTACCACCTTTACTTGTGGGTAACGTATATGAAACGGAAAACCAAGTAAAAGCTAATATTTTTAATAACATTTTTATGTCGTATAGCACTGTGGATGATAGAAACATTCCCACTGCTCAGTCCTCACCCCGTAGACCGTCAGGTGAAACACTTATACAATCTTGTAATAACGTCCGTTTCACTGTTTCATTGGTAATTAAATCCATGCTGAAACTCAAAGCAAGTCATGCCGTTGGCCCAGATAAATTCTCTGCTTTTCTCTATAAACAAATTGCGAGAGAAATTGGGCCAGCGCTAAATATTATCTTTGAACATTCCCTCCGGAGTGGTGTCCTTCTGGACGTATGGAAGCAAGCTGTAATTGTTCCTGTATTTAAGAAGGGAAATGCATCTTGTCCTGAAAACTACCGCCCAATTGCATTGACTGCAATCCCTTGTAAAGTTATGGAAACTTTCTTACGTGAGGAAATAATGAATTACTGTTTCCGAAATGAAATTTTTGGGACTGATCAGTTTGGCTTCCTTCCGGGTAGGTCAGCCACTTTACAACTGTTGGTAGCGCTGGACTGTTGGACTGATGCCCTTGATAATGGTGCTCCATCTGACGTTGTGTATTTTGATTTTAAACGGGCTTTTGACTCAGTGGTACACAGTAAGCTGTTGCTTAAACTGGCCTATTACGGAATTGGTGACCCATTGTTGACTTGGATTAAGGCGTTCCTTACAGGTAGAACCCAAGTGGTACAAGTTGAAAATTCATTTTCGTCCTCAGGTGATGTTATTAGTGGAGTCCCTCAGGGTTCGGTCTTGGGTCCCCTTCTTTTTGTATTATTTTTAAATGACCTTAATCGAGCCGAAGACCTTACTGTGGATTTGCATTTTAAATTCGCGGATGACCTCAAGGTGGGAAATGCACTTTCCGACCATGAATCCATCTTAAACCTAGATGCACACATTGATGCAGTGTCAAACTGGTCAAAGGATTGGCAGCTTGCGTTGTCATCTACTAAATGTTGCTGCCTACATATTGGTACACGGAAAACACCCCCGGAGTATTATTTTCTTGATGACCAGCCACTGAATTTCGTAAATCAAATCAAGGATCTTGGTGTGTGGATGACCCCAGAGCTGAAACCTGCCATCCATTGTAACAAGATTGTGGGTCTGGCCTTCCAGCGTCTGGCTCTTGTGAAGCGCTGTTTTAATTCGGCCAATATGCAGGTCAGAGTTTGGGCTTTCAAGGTGTTCGTCCGTCCCATCTTGGAGTATGCCAGCCCGGTGTGGTCACCCTTTCAGCTTGGTGATATTGATAGGGTGGAATCGGTACAGCGTTATTTGACACGCGGCATACCTGGTCTTAAGGGCTTATCGCAGGGTGAGAGGTTGCGCCAACTTGGACTGGAATCACTTGAATTGCGCAGGCTTAAGGCGGATCTTGTCCTTACCTTTAAGATCTTGCATGGGTTATTGACACTAGATGTGCCTTTCTTCGAATTAGCGACGTATCAACACACCAGAGGACACCCTTGGAAATTGGTCGTCCAAAGATCCCACCTCGAGATTCGGAAACATTTTTTTGCTCTTAGGGTCGTGAATGTTTGGAATGCCCTCCCCCTCCGTGTTGTTTAGGCCCCTTCTACGCCTTCTTTTAGACATCTGCTGGATGGTTTTGATTTTACGCGCTTCCTGAAGCGCCCGCTGTAAACTACTATACTGCTTACGGGCTGAAGCGCGAAGCATGACTACACTAAAATTATTATTATTATTATTATTAAACTGTCCCGCCGTGTTTTTTTTATTATTATAATTATAAATGTTTTTAAAATTGTAAATAGCTTTAATTTTACTTTTCATCTCTGTTTTTTAACTTTCACTACAACTGTTTCATGCATTTCATTGTTTTACCTTACGACTTCCAGGCTGGATGTTAGCGACCTTCCAGGGTCCTTTCCTGACCTGCGTGCAATTGCACCAAACTTTCTTTTACTCTTACTGGCCTTTGCACATGCAAGATACACTAATCTGAGAAAGAACGGAACGACAACTGCTCCATTGCAGCTCACTTGTAGCGAGGAATGCACATGAAGGGAAAGAAGTCAGATAGTCCCAATCTCCACTAGCACTTTAGTAAAACATCTCAATTTTCGGTAATCGCCGGAGCAGTAAAGCTTCGGCCTCTTTAGTATTGGTTGGTGGTCGAAGTGGAGGGCTTAAACACCATACGATTTAAACTGTAAACTTAATTATGACGCCGTGGACTCAATTCTTCGCTCGTGTTTAACTGCAAAAGCCAACGTAGGCAGGGCGAGCGGCCAACAATGTCTGTTAACAATCAGTAACAAACGAAATATTGCTACAATAATGCTGCCTATCAGAGCCGAGTTAAATAGTTTCAAAGTTGGTTGAGTAACAATCACCGTATGCACGATCGTTGTTGAGGGGTTATCGCGCTTGGTATCAAAACCGAGAAACGGGCAATTCAGCCACACACTCATCATCATCATCATATCACTACACTGAGAATAACAGTGGTGTCCTCCATTTAAAACGTTATTTACTACCCTAAGAAAACAAAACACCGGGGGTTCCAAGGGTTTGGGAGCAGGGATGGGGGGGATGTGGGGGGGGGGTGTGGAAGCAGGGAGTGCGGGAAGAAACAAGGGGTAGGAGAGGGGGCCGCAGATCACACAATGGGGAACGTTGAGGAGGGGTGGTCGGCATACCTTTTCATTTCATGCTGCCCAATAAAATATTTCGCTCATGCATGCAGCAACCAGCTAGACTGGCGTATGTTGCGCCAGGGGTAACAGCTAGTTAGTAATTATTTAACAGAATTCGTAGAGTTTGAAACAAAAAGCGCAAAGTCTAAGACGATAAAATTAAACACACTGGATGGTTACCTATATATACCCAAAAACAGAAATGGTGGAAGAGACGCCACCTAGCTTCCAAAAGTTTCGCCCCAAAAAAGTAGAGATATCATTGACACAAGAAAAGGGCCACCAAAAATAACTGCACAATAACCAAATGACTTGGCACTTTGCCCTCTTTATCGAATTTAGGAGTTAAAACATGGCAGTAAAGAAATAAGCGTCAGAGAGAGCAGAACATCGGGCTCCAGCTGTTAGGGACCGCTCAGAATTTCTCAGAGGGTGAGTGTGGGGGGGTTACAGATTAGATCGCTCCCCTTCATTCAAGGGAAAATCAACATTTTTCAATGGTTGGGGGAAACCATAATCATTTCCGGTTTTCCGGCAGTTGACATTATGCAATTTACCCAAAAATATGCCTTTTATTTATTCTTTACAAATGTTACCCCTCTCCTTACTTCAACCCCTCCCCGAACAATTACTCGGCCGCCCCCCCTCTAAAGGCGACACCGGGTGAATTCCCCCTAACCCACATATTTCACCCCGGTCATCACCCCCCCCCCCCCCGACATACCCCATACAACACTCTCCATACTTAACATTAATCATCATCTCGCAGAAACAGCTGCGACCCTCAGAATCAGAACTGTAGCGCAATCTGTTATCCATTATGGTGTAGTAATATAGTGCGTACAATTCCCAAAGCCAATAGAGAAATAGCTCGTGAGCAGCAACTTCTGCAATACGAGTAAAGGTCAGCAACGGGAACACACACGACAATGGGATCACCATTTACGAAGCCGTTTAACCTTAGACGGGTTATCAGCTAGTTAAAACAAATTCTTTAAAATCATTTTGTAAATAAATGTACTTTCTTTAAAAGTGTCAACCCCTACCTCTGCACTGTGACTGAGGTTGGCGCTAATGACCTGGCTGTTGACGCCCCATTAAGCCTCAACCCCCCCCCCCCCGACATTGTGTATTCATCGCACAGGCAGAATGAACAGAACTTGGAACGCTCACCCGGAGTTTCATTCTTGGTGTATTCCGGCAGTGGGTTTGCAGTAGTTCTGATTGGGGAGACTTTAGGGTGTATATCGTTCGCGCGCGAAGCGCGAACCATGTCCTCAAACGGTTCCGATTGTGTACTGCCAGATCTGCGCTTGACGCACGGTTCATTCTGGTCACGTGCCCGTGATCTAGTGCACCCAATGTTCATGCCTCATGTAGCCAAATAAATAACCTTGTAGTGTTTCATAAACGACTTTTTTTTTTGTAATAAGTGTTTTTTTCCCACGATTCAAATTTTCTCCCCACCTTTGAGAGTTTTTCATGGGCTAAATAAGAAACGAGCAAACAAATCTTACATTGTAAACCAAAGTCTCACAGCAGAAATGAAGCAACCGCAACGGCGGCCCCCGGAAGGGGAACAATGAAAACGTGCGAGTGTGTCAATTCTTTGGCGTGAAGTTGAAACTGGGACGTTGTTGCCCTGAAAAGAAGTTGAAATTGGCACATTGTTGCCTCGACTAACAATTTGCTCTGCGCGGTCATCGCTAAGGCATGTCTTCAATGACGTTATGTACGAAGGACAGTTATTTTTCGCACGCTACTGGGAGTGGGGAGGGGTCTGAACGGGGAATGCCCGTTCGTGGTGCAGTGCTTATGTTACACCCACTATTTGACGGAAAGGGGGAGTGTTACACAAAGAAAAATTTACTATTGCAGTGAATGATCACGCAGCACCGAGCAAATACTGGGAAACAACCACGGGTCAAACAAATCCCCGGGCGAAGCCGGGCACGATGCTAGTAAATCAATAAAACATTTAAAAGCTCAGAATGCACGTCAATGAAAGACTACAAGGCCAGTGCTGGCCAGTATAATATATCTTATCAGGAACGCTTAAAAGTTCTAAATCTAACTACACCCGAAATGTGTCGCCTAGCAAATGACTTGATCCGTAAGTACTCTATTTTCATGATTTGTACGACATTAACAGTATTAAATACTTTTGCATTCGAGGTTTCAAAGATCTTGAGGTCACCCACTAAAGCTTGAAGTTGACGTAACTGTAAGACTGACTGCCGTAATTATTTTTTATTGCAAAAGAATTGTGAATATGTGGAACCATTTGCCTTCCAAAGTCTATTTGGTGTCATCCGTAAAGAATTAAAAGCTTATTAAACCAATTTAACTTTATAAGTTTGTTCTTGTGTAAAGTGCGAACATCCAACTGTTGTGCGCCCATTCACAAATTATTATTAATAAACAAAAACGGAACGTTAAATGTTTAGAGTAAGGATCTAAAAGTCATAACCTAGAAGGAACACGGACAAGCTTTGACAGTCAGGGTCTAGGTGTAAAATTTTGTCAGTAAAAGGCTGGAAAGCATTAGACCCTTACTACCCGATGGTTAGCTTAGTTCTAGTCTCTTCGGAATGAACGTGTGTGTGAACGGTTGTTGCATGTTTTCTTTGTTCTTAGAATATTGTTATGGAACTTTAATAACACAATTTTCTTGTGAAGTTTGGCATTTTGTCTTTTGATGCTTTAGAATTTTTTATTATATGTCGTAGATTTATGGTAGAGGATTACCATAATGCTCTCTGCTACGAATATGCTGGCATGTTACTAAATTGAAAAATAATTTCAACGTAAAGCAAAGCAGGAAACGTATGACCATACTACCACTTGATCATCACATGGGTCATTGTAGGAGGATTTCCAGTTTTTCGTCAAAATGTATTTATTGCTGACCACTGGGTAGTAAGGGTCTAATGCTTTCCAGCCTTTTACTGACAAAATTTGACACCTAGACCCTGACTGTCAAAGCTTGTCCGTGTTCCTTCTAGGTTATGACTTTTAGATCCTTACTCTAAACATTTAACGTTCCGTTTTTGTTTATTAATTCGTGTTACTTTTAGAATTGCAGCTAAACTGTAAAACAGTGCAGTTGACGGTCAAAGCTGATAGTTTAACACAAGAGACCCTAGGCTAACTCTTACTAATCTGGCTATCGCCAATGGTAACAATAGAAACAAATCCTTTAATCTTCAGTCTATGTCTTGCAGCTGGCGTTTGCTAATTGGTATTGTTGAATAATAACAATGTTTAAAACAATGTAAAACAATCAATCTGGTGGTTTAGAGCTCCGTAACCCCTGAACCACTTCACCGATTAGAAAAGGCCTTATAAAAAGGGCACATCTACAGAGCAATACCTGTAAAATGAGCTAAGAACCAGCTTTATAGGACAAATGGTTTGACCTGTAGAGAGGACAGACGAAAGTATCCCCAGAACAACAACAACAACAAGAAGCAGAACAAGAAGTTGTCTATTTGGCCCCTGTCTGCATCTCGGGTTTGGCTGGACCGAATTTCACAATTTTTGGACTGTAGCTAGGCCTTTATTAGTCAAGGCTAGATTCCAAATTTGGTTTAACTATGTTTACTTTTGACGGAGTTATAAGCTCTCAAAGTTGAGAGTTTAACACAGAGGTCCTAGGTCGACCCTTACTAACACTGGCTATCGCCAGTGTTAATTATTGTTTTTTTTTTTTTATATTTTGTCTTTTTTATTTTTTTTTTAATTATTTTTAAACACAGGCGAGGTGTCAGCGATCAATTCTTATCCTTCCTTTGCGCATGTCATTAGCACTGAATTTTATTATTGGGGCGTCGGACGAACGTCTAACTGGAAAATTGTCTAATGGGATAATTGTCTAATATCTGCATAAATAAAAAATCTGGAAAAATCGTCTAAACGGAATAGCTTCTAATGGAAAAATCATCTAAACGGAATATCGTATAATGGATAATCGTATAATGGATAAACGTCAAACTGGATAATCGCCTAACTGCGGTTTCTGATGTTATATGTATAGCCGCAGCGAGCACGGCAGCGCGAGCGAGGCAGGGGCATTAGACGATTTTCCATTATACGAATTTCCTGTTAGACGATTTTATATTATACGAAAATCCAGTTAGACGATTTTCTATTATACGAATTTCCTGTTAGACGACTTTCCGTTATACTGTTTTACGGTATACGTTCTTCTAATTATGCGATTTTCCAGTTAGACGATTATCCCTCGCCCCTAAATTGAGGCGAGGGATAATCGGCTAACTGGAAAATCGCATAATTGGAAAATCGCACACGTATAGTGCAGTATACTAGGTTGATGGTCAGTAAAAAAAGTTAACCATTCGGAAGGTGATCGCTAAAAACGATAGAAGTATGCAGTCTTTAAACATAAACTTGATACTGACCACTACATAATATTTAGGGACACCCATATTCTGCACCACGAATCAGTAGGAAAAATCGGCTAGGACTGTAAGCTGCGAAAAAAGTACCGGCCATGAATTGCCTAAAAAATTTCCTGATTATGGATGTCGGGATCAACTGTTTCAAAAAAACTGCCAGTAAATGTTGTCAACGGCAGATGACGGCATTCCAAGATGGTGGGCGTTGACTGCCAAGCAGCCTCCTTCGTCTTCCCATTTTTTATTGTATATATATGTAAGTATTGCCTGTTTTAGTATCTGTTTAATTCTGTGGGGGTATAAGCTCATGATGTATGTTTTGTTAGGTGACGAAGACAAGACAATATTGTCGAAAATTAAATTTCTTCTTCCTGTGTGTGTGCCGATAGCAGGATGATTTTGTACCATCAGGATGCAATCTTGTAATCTCACTCTCGCAACTGTAAAATAATCTCGCTGGATACAGAGATCTGAACTACTTGTTTTTTGAAATTAGTAATTGGCATTACTTTTTTAATCATCTCGTCTGCAACTTTAGCGAAGAATACATCTATTCGTCATAGGAGTTTTATGTTGCTTTCTTTCAAGCCAAACAATCGATAGTGACAAATATAAACTTTAATTTTCATTCGGTGGGAGGATGTTGGGTCGTAAATGGAACGCATGTGCCACGGTCTACTGCCTATATTTTCTCAACACATGCGCCAGTCGTCTTTGCGTGGGTCATAAAAAAAGCATATCGTGTCTGTAATAATTTAAAAAAATAATAATGTATTTACGTTTTAAGTGCCGGAAAATCGATTACGAAACAGAAACTCAAAATACCATAAAAAAATTGTCGATATCACGCTATTAGCTTTGGCGTTGAATAACGGCGCGTTTAGCAACGACTCGTTTTTGCATTCTCACAGTTAGAAGCTGGAAACCACCTGACGCTTCAACCTGGCGACGGTTTTAGCTTTGACGGCTCGTAACGAAAACCCTCAATAATGTGAGTTCAGAAGCGGCTGGGAAAATTGTTTCGTCAGGAGGAATTCTTTGTCGTATTGTCACTGATTATAAGACTTCAAGCATTTACTCAAACCATGTCGAATTTAGCTAATCCAGGTAGCGTGGTTACCATGACTACGACACTTTCACCATGGCGATTAATTCTAGCTGCGAGAATGCAAAGGCGAGTTATTGCGTAAGTGCACCCAAGCGTCTTTACGCGTGCCTATATTAGGATGAAAGTATGTTCACGTCCGACAGGTCTTCGCGCAACATTTTTAAACGTTTTTAAATCAAGGCCTATAAGAGATAGAACGTAAAACCAAAATATTAAAAAAGGGTAAATACAAGTTAAATAAAGAGTAAAGAAATGAATTATCCAGAGAGAATAAAGCCTACAAGGGCCAGTGTAAGAGGCATGCCCTTCTGTGTCCTTCCCTCACTTGGGGGCAAACTGATTATTATTATTATTATTATAAACCAATACGTAAATGAAATAGTAAATAAAGGGTAAATACAGTAAATAATGGTAAAGAAAGTATAAATAAATAAATCCAGATAGAATGTACAAATCAATATGTACACGAAAGAGTAAATAAATGTTAAGTAAGTTAAGGGTAAATAAAAGGAAATAAATGGTAAATAAAGGATAAATAAATAAATTCAAATAGAATATACAAATCAGTATGTATATGGAAAGTAAAATAAATAAAGGGGGAAACAAGCAAAGGGTAAATAAAGTAAATAAGTTTAAATAGAGGATAAATAAATAAATCCAGATGGAAAATACAAATCAATATGTAAATAAAAAAATAAATAAATAAAGAATGAATAAACAACGGGTAAACAAAGAAACTGGAGTTCGAAAATTTGTTCGAAAGCTGTAAGGTGGGCCATTCGCAATAAGCAAAGCAAGGTTATTCAACAGCAAATTGGACATCAAGAAGAAGAAAAAAATTGCAGGCGAACCATGTAAATCAAGGTTCCCTACTGGAGAAACCCAAATCAGCTGTTTTGTAAGAATTGGTCATTGTTAAGCGCGGAACTACACTCAGCAACTAATCTCATGCATCGGCTATTTCCATGTAATGGCGAGTGATGTGACAGCATTGTATTTCTGGCTCACAGTGAGTATAATAGCAAGAATTTATAGGGTTGTGGAAGAGAATTTGTAACTCTAAAAAGTCACTATTGAAACGTGTTACATTCATTCGTATTAATTCCATCCGAGCTTTCAGAGGGCGCCACGCGTTCCATCTGGCAATTTTTGCTCATTTTTCAGCCCAAATCTAAAGTCAACTAAATTACAACCAAGCTAAACTAAATAATAATTAAATACAAGCTGGTTTCGATTAGTTAGTTAAATTTTAGGTTGAAAACTGAGTAGAAATTCCCACATAAAACTCATGGCGCCCTCTATCAACTTCGACGGAAGAAACAGGAATGAATTTCAGAAGGGGTCTCAGCCACATATTATCTTCCCCAACCCTATAAATTCTTGGTAGTAGCCATGGTGCCAGGCTGGTAACATGATATGGCCTGGTTGCTTGAATTGAATCCTACGTTGAACTACAGGGATTCCCTTAAAGGGCAATTACATCCATTTTGATATGCATGTTCGACTTTTGGATCACTTACACAATAACTAAACACAACAATTGCGGTAAGAATACGTTACTTACGTCCGATATA
>JAHWFP010070697.1:0-13931 GCA_023313725.1 Lithobius niger
ATTTGACAGCACCGTAGTAACGAAACCGGTCATTATTTATCTCCGGGGTGGATTGGCATAGAAAAGTGAGGGGGGGGGGGGGGTCATGGATTTTTGGTCCCTCTCGAGGGGGGGGGGCGCTCATAATGTTTAGGCCCATCAATGGGGGTCGTAACAAATCACTGACCAAACTTAAGGTCCAAAAATGACACTTTCAGCAGACAACATTTGTAAAAAACGCCAAAGCTTCTCAGGGATACCCCCACCCCCCTCACGTTACATTTTTATAAGGTTTTGACGTTATTGCTATTGTCATCGGGTGAATAGTTCTTTAAAAACACTTTCTAAAAAGGTTTTGCACCATCTTTAAGTCACGGCTCGATTTCCACAAAATTGCTAACATGTCGATGCGAAATGTTATTTTTAATTAGGCCGGAGGAAATCATCCACACTCAACCTGAAAAGGCGTAAGAAAAGTTTTCATTTTGTGGTGGTGGGGGAGGGGAAATATTTCTGTACCTGGGACGGAGCAGTATACGCGGCTCCTCTAATTTACATGCTTTTAATCCAAACAGAAATTTGACGGCTGCAACGTGACGTGACGGAACGGAGCAGTGTGCTACACGCTTTATAAAGCCCTTACCAGACTGGCTACATGGCGTCGCAGGATGGTTTACTAAACAGCTCAATATCGGTCAATAAACGCCACACTTACTACTGAGTGCAGCAATTTTGACGTAGTAGGCATGTAGTAACGTATCGCTTCGCACGAAATTTTCTTCTGTCTGGTTAGGTAGGAGTTTAAAGAGGGATTGCCACCCACCGACAAGCTGCAGCATCTATAGCCATTTGCCGCTATCTAGTTCTGTCTAGCCCTTACTTTCAATAGGCGAAGGAAAACATACATCAATTTCTCTTTATGAAACGAACAAGCCACGTGCATCCTTAATTACTAGGTGTAAATTTGGTGCGCCCACGTGCACCAGGAAGCAAGCGGTAAAGTTAAGCCAAACGACATCACGGGTGCTTTTTTTCTGTATATCGACCGCTTTGAAACGCAGATTTTGAACCGCTAGATGGGCGCCATCTTGTGACAGTGATATCGTTAACCTTGACCGCTTGCTCCCCGTTGCACGTGGACGCACTAACTTTACATTCAATAATTAACGAGGCACGTGGCTAGTTTGTTGGTGAAAAAGAAATTTCTTTGAGCTTTCCTTTGCTTGTTGAAATCAAGTGCTATATACACAGAACTAAATAATGTTAGACGGCGCTAGATGCTGCAAGATGTCATCCGGTGAATAGGCACCTTTAAGATTAACGTCAGTCGAAAGTATTGACGCCAGCGTCTTCACAGTTTCTCGGTGCTGCGACGGGGTGTTTGCTTATATATTCAAACTGCAGTTTCGTTCGCTTCTATTTATTCTTTTCGATTGCCAATGAAACCTTGACGATACGTAATGTTTTTGCAGTGAGTTGGGTGATAACGACCATCGCATACAGTTGGCAGTGGCAATTTTGTTGTTGTACGGTACGTAGCACGCTGTGTATTAACTTGTCGGGATGCTGCTTCTATTGGTCATTCATAGCGCTAGTGACGTACCCCCGTGACGTAGCTATTTGGCAAACTGCTGCGGTGCACCACTGTAAAGAAAAGAAACGCACAGAAACCTTTCTTGCAATTGAATGTAGTTACGAGTACACAGAGATTGAGAAAGTGACGTTCCTACGGCAACAGTGCTTCCTGGACATCTGTCTAATACACGTTTGGTTAAATAAATACAGATGCAAACCTGTTTACGTTGCCTTTTGGACTTATATGTCAGACTGCCTGAGCGGGGAATCGAACCCAGGACCTTTGAAACCAAAGGCCAAGGTCCTACCGCTGAGCCAAACTGACAAGGCCTCGGCAAACCGTCTTTAACACGTTTGGTTGTATGCAGCCGTATAATCCGTGACAATAAGATAAAGAATTCCTTGCGAAGAAAAGTTTTCCTGGTTGCTTACGAACTCGCATTACTGACTGCTTCGTTACGAATCGGCACAGCCAAAACCGACGATGTATTGAAGTTTCAGATAATTTCTAGCTCCTAGATGCGAGAATATGTTGCGAGATTGTTGTGTAAATACGCCCTTGCACCGCAGGATCGAATAGAAACTCATGACTAAATTGTAAACACGTTTAATAAAATAATTGCATCTTAGTGTTATGCTTACTTATATTGGCTTATTTATTTTAGTGAAACGCCCTGCAGGTAGGATGGCTAACTTTGGTCTAACACGTGGAGTGTCATTTGGACTAAAACTAATCCACCAAAGCCGGTTAAATCAACTTAAATTTACTAAGGTTAGTATGATTTTCACTTTGAAATACACCGTCGTTGTAAACCACCCCATTTTATCTATCAATCCAGGGCTATCAGTCGTTTTTAGAAATTTAAAGCACCACAGCTCTCCTTTTCTCGTTCCCGGCCCACTAGTAAAACAAAATTTCATGTAAGAGCAACATCACCGCAACGCTCTTATCAATATTCATGATTTGTTGGCTTGTAACGCTTATGTTGTCTCACCATGCATGTAGTAGGTGTAGAGTGACTTTTATTAATGTACTAGTATCGTACCCGTCTTCGTCCGAGTTTTGTTTCGCCCGTGGTTGTTTCCCAGTTTTCGGTTAGTGTTGCCTGAACAGTGACTGTGACAGGGAATTTTTCTTCCTGTAAGTTTCCCTTTTCCCCCCAACCTATCCTCTTTCTTCTCTTCCTCCCCTTTGCCACACACAGTTAACAGGCAATTTTTCCTCCTGCAATCCTCCCTTTTTCCACCCCTCCTCTACCTCCCGTGTCCCGTCCCTCCGTTTCTGTTGGTTCAGTTAATGCGTAATCATATGCTTAATGGTAACACACGTATTCCCCCACCCCTCCGCCCCCACCCTCTCAATCTCTTTATTTTCTAAAGTCTTAGTCGAGGCAACAACGCGCCAATTTCAACTTCTTTTAAATTCAACAACGTATCAGTTTCAACTTGAAGCCAAAGAATTGACACACACGCCCGTTTTCATTGTAGGGGTTCCCCCTTTTAGGGGGTTCTTGTCTTCATTTCTGCTATGAGACTTTGGTTTGTAATGTAAGATGTCGTATTTTTTTCCATTGATTCATTTCCGTACGTTTTTTTTCCTTGCGGTGCTAAAGCAATTTGCTAAAAGGCTGTTTCTTTTCCATACAATTTCGGAGCAATTTGCAATGCTACATGTAGCCGTCGCGTCTCTTTTCCTCCTTTCGTGCAGTGTTAAATGCATCCATGCAGAACAAAAGATATGCTAGCTGTACTGCAGAAACTGCCGCTCCCGCCGATAAAAAAAACCAATTGATCATCTACCGCTTAGGCGCGTACACGACCGTGTTATGGTGGATTTAAAGGTGCGTATATATTCACCGAAAGTCTGTCTAAACTTGCAGCATCTAGCACCGTCTACCATTATTTAGTTCTATGTAGCACTTGATTTCAACAAGCGAAGGAATGCGCAAAGAAATTTCTTTTTACACAACAAATTAGCCTTGTGTCTGCTTAATTACTGAATGTAAAGTTGGCGCCTCCACGGGCACCAGGGAACAATCGGTCAAGGTTAACGATATCACTGTCACTAGAGACGGCGCCATTCTAGCGGTTCAAAATCTGCACTTCAAAACGGTCGATATATAGAAAAAAGCGCCCGTGATTACGTTAGGCTTAACTCTACTATTTGCTCTCTGGTGTACGTGGATGCACCAACTTTACACTCAATAATTAAGGAGTCATGTGGCTTGTTCAGTGTGTAAAAAGAAATTTATTTGTGTGTTCCTTCGCTTGTTGAAAGTAAGGGCTAGACAAAAGTATTGTGTGCGCGGCGTATCTTGAGTCCTGGACGTATTTTATGATCGGATACATCTTCCTGGAGGGGGCGGCTTCAGTCGCCGGCCGCCATTGTTTTTGTAACTATTTTGGATATCAACAAGGCACTCCGCTACCTTAATCATATAATCGATTATTTGTGTTCATTCTGTGGCGAACTCAAGATGGGCCGCAGGCACTATAGGTAGCGGTAAATGGCTGTAGATGCTGCAGCCTGTCATTTGGTGGCAGTCCACCTTTAACTGAAATCATAAAGCTGCAGGTTGATAAAGTAATTAATACACGGCCATAAAATGCTATTTATTAATTTCGATTGCCAATAAAACTTTCACGACAACGTTTTATCAGCGAGTTGAATCATTACGGCAATCACACGGCGATGGCAGCGGGCCTTTTTTTTCTGCCTGGTTGGTAACTCTCTGTGTACTATTCCGCCAACCAGGGGGTTGTTTCTTTTGGTCGTCTAGAGTTATAATGACGTATACGTGACGTAGGTATTTAGCAAACTTCTGCAGCTGCTGCACTGCTGTAAGGAAAAGAAACGCACGGTATCCCTAACGGCTGTATGAAACATACAATTTTTTATTTTTTAGTGTCATCTTCAAACTATGTCACAGTTCACGTTTTTGGATCGTGAGGAAGTTCCATTATCCAAGAGATCAAATACCCAATACCATGACCCTTACTATTCCGTCCAAGACGATGTGAAAGAAGTGTTCTACAATATCAGAAGAGTAAGTGGTAAAATTTGGACGCTGAAAGGAAACTAATTGGTTATTGTGTCATCCGACTAATTACTTAGAGAAAAGTTTGTCGAAAGTCTGTTTATACTAATCGTCTCGGCTAAGCCCGAGCTAAAAAAAAAAGCATTGGAATTAGACTTACGGTATTTGGAGAATTGCTTTAAAATTAGCTGGGTGTTTGAATATGGGCCAAACTGATTCATCGTTTTTCTCAGCGTCGTGAGCTAAGAAAAGCGGCGGTTGAAGAGGTCGTGGGCTCTTTTGGGGTATCTTTCAGGGATTAAGAATTGATACCCATACAACTCCTCACACCAATATTCCCACTATTGATTTTCCTATCCCCGTTGCCTGGCTCGATGGGGAAGGAGCAGGAGAATAAATGTAACGTTATTATCTAAAACTAGCGGAGTCGCTCGCTTCGCTCGCTCATTCCGCATCGTCTCGGTCCCCTACCCTCCCCTTTCCCCCCGTCTCGCCCCGGCCCCCCCCCATTTAATTTGCCGTTCGGTCGGTAGATGGCATCGTATGTTCGCGCTGCTGGCCGTTGCGTTCCGGGCGTAGCTACTATCTCAGCGGGGCTTGGCTGCTAGTCTTATAATTTGCCGTTCCGTTCCGTCGGTAGATGGCATCGTATGTCCTGCTGGCTGCGCGCGGCTGTAGATGCAGATGACTGCTTGGTATGTCCTGCTTGCTGCTGCTGCCTTGCGGATTTAGTGTAATTATATATATAGATAGATTATTGCTTGTTTACACATGTGCCTTTAAGGTTTTAAAGTAATAAAAATGCAGGCGAGTTGATTGCGGGAGAGTTGACTCGAAAAATGAAAAGGAAAAGAAGACTCGTTTAAAGACTTGAAATGAGAACATTTTGAAGGAAACTCTCGAATTTCCACCTACATTGGTGCTCAAACCTTCAGAAGTTCTGAGTTAAGTTGAGTTTAGTTCGGTACAGTTTAAAAACTAGTAACTGACAGAATAAGAACCTGACACCATAAGAGCAGATGCTCGCGTGTGGGTAAGGGTCGTCATACAAAAAAAAAAAAAAATAGGAATAAAAACGTAATTAATGTGGAAAACCAAGGTTTCCGAAATCAAGCAAAGCATGATTAAGGACAAAATTAATAAGAAAAATGGGAAAAAAATGTACGAGTACTAGAAAACAATGTAACCAAAAAGAAAAGTTATCAGTGTTAACGCATGATACTAAACAGCATTGCTAAGCTCATGGGGTTTTGATCTAATAACCACTTAAACAAATGTTTCTTGATCGATTCCAGCAAAGTAACAATTTTAATTTCGATATTCATTAATTAAAAAAAATTTGCTAACCAAAATAACTGTATTTGTGGAGTCTTTCCCTTGCAACTTTCTGTAGACTATGTTTCTGTAATTTTGAAATTTTTGATCGAAATTGCACTCCATCCTGCTGCCTGATCCTCCAGCCCACTTTGGAGGAGGCCTTTCTTTTAATACATATAGACCGACGACGTGATTCAAGCTCACAACCTCTTGGTTTAGAGGCCAGGTCATTCATTACCACTCGGATGTGTTTTGCTAGCTGTGCTTGGATCCCCAGGGAACCCTCACAAATATTATGTTTCGTCTTTAGGCTTTTTTTTTTATTATTTGTGCCTCCTTGCATAGTCGGACGTAACTGGTATGGAATTGTAATTGTTAATAAGCAATTAGATTTTTTTTTATCATTGTATTTAGTGACATTTAAAATGTTGCATGTTTTACAAAATAAAATGTGACGAAATAAGACGTTTTAGCCATAAAAACCTGCCAATTTTAAAACGCTCAAGTGTTTTCACATACTAAGGCATCATCAGGACTAAAAAGGAGATAAACAAACCAAAATAAATATTTCTCCTTGGTATTAAATTATAAATACACTGTCCCACATTATGTATATGTACCAGTTTTTGTAATCTAATGCCCACTATACTACGTACACAGAATATGGGAGAGGGTATACTTATATTCAAATACCACGGGGAAATGTTTATTTTGGCTTGTTCGTCTGTTTTTTAGCCCTGATAATGGCTTATTAGGTGAAAACACTTGTCTGTCTTAGTAGGTGTTTTTATGGCAAAAACATGTTTTGTTTTAAATTTCAAGACATCATAAACACATATTAAAATGTCACGTAAAATTAGTCATATTTTTTCACTTATTATTCTTTTATTATTGTTTTTTCAATTATTCTTGAAAATAGTTTTGAATAATTATTTTTACCAAAATTAAGTATTTATCACGTACGAGTAAAATTACTGCTTATTTTATTTTTTTATTTTGCAGGAACTGGACTCGCCAAGTAGACATTTAAATGAAATTATTCGTTACTGTTTCGACGGTCAGAATAAATCCAGATCATCAGTTATCCTTTTGATGGCCAAAGCAATAAATAATCACGTTCATGGCTGTCAAAGGTAAAGGCAGAGAAACAAACTAAGGTCCTAAACTGTCATTTGTGATGTCTTCAATCTGGTCTTATACCCTATCCCAATCTAGATTTCTTTACGGTTGACTAAGGCCCCCCCCCCCCCCGCTCACTAGGCAACCAGCCAGGTCATGCGGCCAGTGATCGTCGTGGCCAAAAAACACGGCGACGTACGCCGCGGCCATGTCCGTTTTACCTTGATTATTCTCGATCACGTGGTGAAAAATGAATACGGAGCAAGCATTGTCGCAGGATCCCAGTGGCCACTGCGACTGACTGGCCGCGGCGGCCAAGTGCGCGTTGCTACATACACCGTAAGTATTCTCATTGGCCGCAGTGACCTGGACACGCTACATGGCCGCGTAGTGCTCGGGGGCCCTAAACTCTGAAGATATGTCTATTGGTATACCCATAAATCGTGTATTAAATGCCCAGTTAAAGCCAACACCCATCCCCTAAAATGCTTTAATGTCAAAATTGTAAAATAGTGAAGTAAACGCCCACTCCTTAAATTATAATTTTTCTGCAGCAAAATTAACTAAAAGCTATATTCTGTGAATAAATACAGTACTGCTTGCTATATGCTTACTGGCTCCTTCTCCCTTCCTGGCTACTCTTTCCTTTGGCTACTATCACCTGGACGAAGGACTGGCACATCTCCCCAATGCCTCCAGCCTTCTTCACAGCAATTAACAGGATGTAAAAATTGTCCTTCCACATTCAAAAGCTTCGAATTTTCTGTGATAGATGTCAAGAAGGGTTAGATGACCCGAATAGTGGAGTAAACGCCCACCCTCTTTTTTTTTTTGTCAAATTTACTGCATAAGCCCTTGGGTGTTTAATACCCGATTTACGGTGGCTTCCTAACATCTCCGGATGCAAATGCATTTATTTATAAGCTCCTTGTTTCACCTTATTCATGTTTCCCATATTCACGTTTTACTAGAAATCAGCAAAATGGCCCATCTCTATAAAGTAAACTGCTTACAAAGCAAGTTGCCCATACTAATTTAAAACAAAGTCTACAAGTTTGTAGGAAACATTTCAATTCCCGGTGGGAACAGATGAGGGCATATGTCATTCTTTTCTAAAGCAAGTTTCAACCTAACTGTATTGCAATAGAGTTAAAATGATCGAGTTATAATCTTCTCTAGGAAACTCACTCTTTGGGAGTGGAGGTCACGAAGCTCCCACAGACCCCCATTTCATAGAGACGTGTGGGAGACTTCATTGCTGCAAAGGGGGTAGAGAATTCTATAAAGATGTGTGGGAGAGTCGATTGCTGCAAAGGGGTAAAGAATTCTATAAAGATATGTGGGGGAGTCGATTGCTGTGAAGGGGTAAAGTCACTCCTCCAATGCAATGGGTTGTGCTGCAAATTAGAACAGCAGTTTATTACAAACAGTAGGACAGCAGGCTTACTATCTTCATTACTCAATTTTTGATTGCCTTTATTTTGCAGTATTTTGCTACCTAAGCAACGTGAAGTTGCTATGATTGCAGAAATGTACCACATGGGGTGTGCCCTTCATGGAGTAGCGAGTCCATCAAGTGAGACTAAATTAACGGAGGAAAGCCTTTCACAAATGGGAGATAAGGTAGGAGATATGGAAAATCAGATGCAAGCCTGTGATTCTGGTAAAATATTACGAAGTATTACGAAGTTAACAAGCCAGAATTTGGAAAAAAAAAAAAATGCACAAAAAAGCGGCGTTTAGTGAAGGTACGCAAAAGGTCAGTGTCACCTCACGGAATGAGGTTACTGCCAATAAAGTAACAAAATATACTGTTTATCCGAAATTTTCAATTCTTTATATGATATTAGCTTTTTTTTTTGTAAAGAATAAGTAAAATTGATTCTAGCAATTCAAATACAACAGCCAAACCTTTAAACCTAAATTTCTCCAAATTACAGTGAAGACTATAGCATAGTTGTATAGCGAAATTCATAACCATACTTAGCATATGATTTTCGCTGTTGTACTAGTGTGTTTCACGTATATTCCAGAACTAAGTTTATTACAATCAAACCAAAAATATCCTGAATAGGTTTTAACAGGAGCGAATAAGTAATACTTATACCACCCCTGGAGAACTACATCGGATTTACCACCCAATGGGCAATATCCCGACATGGCCAATCCACGAGAAGTACGTTAAGATGACGTCACAGCCGAAGGCTGAGATGCCATCAAGACGTAGTTCGAGCGGATTGACCATGTAAGGGATATCACCCATCGGCTCATAAATCCGACACAGTTCGCCAAGGGTAGTATAACTAATTTATCGAACGGTCCCTAACTTTCGAAATTAGAAACAAAATTGTTGGGGTAAATGGAAAGTTTGCTTTCACAGCTGTGTTGTATATGCAAACATTATGTCGTCACGTTTGCATAATTTCGTATTGATTCAGTCAGGCTTGCTGCCAATACCATTTGTGTGGGGGGTGTTTTGTGCCTTCAGGGTGGAATCTTCTTTAAAAAAGAGATGTAGAAGAAACGCTTTTTTTTTAATTCAATGGACTGATGTCTATTATCGTGTTGCACATTACGAGAACTTCATCATGTAAAAATTACGTAGTTCACCGTACAGTCACGTCATGTGACATCACCGTACTTTCCTGCGCGTGGCTTCCATATCATCACACTTTAGTGTGGCGATATGAATATCACGCAAAGGGTGGTGATATGGGATACATCGCTGATCGTTTTTAGCTTTGTGAAAGTTAGGGACCGTGAGAGTGTCCATGTTTTAACTATTGCTTCATATTGTATCTCTCGTTACAAGGCTATCTGGGGGAAAAGCTGTCGGTTTCGTTTCTCATATATAGGCCAGTTGATTCAACATCGCTAGACTAGTATTTTACCAACACGGCACTAAACGCATCAGTTTTCTGCACGCTCATGAACTGGCGTTGAGTCAGGATGCGAAACACGCGATTTCTGCCGTAGTCGACCTTGGCTTGCTGGAGCCATCTGCTTCGCCGCTTCACGCTCGTGGAACGCTGTTGCAAAAGTTGCGGAAGTGCCGCATGCGTGAATTAATTGTAGCGTTGCTTATTTTTAACGTGTGTCATCCGAGAAAATATCTATACGATCAGTCGTTCCAAATTTGACCGCATGGAGTGGCGTGAACGAGAGATGGAAGCTGCGATAATATTGTCATGAACACTCCCTTTCATATTGTTGCTGGTTTTAAAGTGGCACCATTACCGATTGAAAGTCAGCAGAATCTGGCAACATCGAGCGCTATCTAGTAAGCTACCATCTAGCAATTGCTTGCATCAAGCGAAGGAATGCGCAACGCCATTTCTTTTAACGAATCAAACAAGCCACGAGTCTCCTTAATTATTAAGTGAAAATTTTGTACATCCTCGTGCACCTTAAAGAGAGCTGTAAAGGTTAACGATATCACAGCCGCTAGATGACGTCATGGTATTTTCGTTCGCTTTTCAATCGGTGATAGTGCCGCTTTAACCCAATTGACATTGCAAAAAAAAAAATACTGTTCGTGATACAATTAGTCCAGGCACTTCCGCGACAACAGCAAAAGCGTTCCAAGAGAGTGAAACAGAAGCAGATTCTTCCTCACGGCCGGCTGAGGTAGAAATCACGAGTTTCGCTACCTGACTCAACGCCAGTTCATGATTGTGCAGTAAAGTTGGCGCCTTTTAGCATTGCTTTGATAAAATAGAATTGTGGTTATGTTGAATGAACTGGCTTGGAGCCTGGAAACGAAACCCACAGCTTCCTCCCAGACGATCATGCGACAAGGCATGGAATACGAAGGGATAGTTAAAAAAATGGACACTCCTACTTGTATTTATTAGCTCCTGTAACTGTTTAATAAAAGAGAAAGCCAGACAATAGCACCAAGGTAAACAAGACCACGTTTCAGGATACGTAGCAACCCGTTATCAAGCGCAATAAAATTTCAGCAAACAAAATAAGACAGAAATGTATACCAACGCGCATCCTTATTAAAAGGACCTAAAATGTTTTTTGTTTAAGCCTCACTAAAACATACCAGACAATCCTTACTAAACAGTAATAGCATGCGAACCTTAAAACAGAAATATAAACAATTATACAAATTAAAATAGAATAAGCAAAATCTACCACTTCGCTCGTCCACTTGCATGGTGACGTTGACATTGACACTTTTGTTTTGTCGGAACTGTCTGGTTCATTTTTAATGTTTTAAAATATTTTGAGCCTTTTTAACTTAGAAGACGATGTATTGGCATGCCATTCTGCGTTATTTTGTAACGCTGCTTGTTTGCTGAAATTTTGTTACACTTTTTTATTTAAGAGCTGACTACATGTCGAAAGTACACCAACTTGAGTTTAGTTACATTTTCGTTTTCTTTTTTTTTACAGGCAATTTTAATCGGAGATTTTATTCTTTCCACTATTACCTTACTGCTCGCACGCATCCAACACCATGAAGTTTATGCCATTATGTCAAAGGTAGGTTCCAATTTTCAATAAACCATAATCAAAACAAAGCAAACAATTGAAGTGAGGTGATTTAAGTTGCACATTCCTAATCTTGTCTCAGAACCACCCACTCGTCGTCCTCTTATCCACTTGTGCATTCATTAACGATTTCATCTTGTTCCAAATTTGCACCAAACCATTTATCCTGTATCACTTACCACTACACCAATGTTGTATTTGCATCGTATTAATTTGGCTGCACTTGTTATTACAAATTAAAGTGTACACAAAACTATAGGCCTAGCTAGGCTAATATCGTTACATTTTTTTGCTAGATTAAAAAAATACAAAGTCATCAATAATTATACTGTAATTATTGAAATCAAGGTTTTGCGCTACTCCAAATCATGAAATAAGAGCATCCTGAGGATCCCCTGGAATTATTTTTTTTTTACATAGGTGCAACTTCACTAATGCACTGAACCAAAATGTACTATCCTGTTCGGCTGCATGCTTATGCTATAAATGTTACCTAAATTGATTTCAATGGGTCTCAGTATTTATATGCCTGTTAATCGTAGACAGTTCTATTCTGCGGTTTCATACCGTAACTTGTCGTAAATATCTAGAGAACAATGAGCACGAAGAACTATAAATCTGTACAGGTAATAGTCTGGAAACTCAGCCACAAATCTTTCTTAAAACAGTATTCTGATGATTAGCGACACCTTCTTTTTTTTTAAATTTTTTCTACTGGAAAATTTACAACAGACTTCTACGGTTAAATTCATGGGCGTGATGACCCAAAATACAAAATTTGCAATGTAGCATTTTGAGTTACGTACAGACATTCCTTATGTGAACTTGGCTAACAAAGCGCTTTCACTTGCAGGACACACAATTATGTGAACCAGTAAATGTAGCATCCCCCTAAGCAGTGTATGCAAAAAACGCTGAAGCGTAGAGACCAGGATGTATGGCTGAGTGAAAAAAAAACAAAAAAAACTTAAAATCAGTGAAACGATAAAAACCCATGTAACGCATTTCCACCAGGCATTAATCGTCGTGTAGCCTTATATTCGCCTATCAAAAGCAAGCATCAGTGTGACCACATGTAGTATTTTCGATGCTACGGCAGCAGATTTCGACTCCAAAACCAGGGCGTATAAGAAAGGGAAGCATTTTTATAAAAGTAGTATTTTAAAAACAGTAGCATTTTAGTAGCATTTTACAAGCATTTTGCAAAATGTATTCAAAATCACCGCAATATGCGCTGAAGGAACACATGATCGAACTACACGGTCGTGTACATGAGACTTTCCCACCTTGGAAAAACATTCTTCGGTGGCACCAAGATCAATTTTTTTTTAGCGTTGGCGTACTTGGCGTTTGATTTTTGGCCAGCGGGGCGGGATCGGGAGGATGCAACGGCGGCGCACCTTCTGCTTTTGTCCTTGCCTGCGATGGTAGCCGATTTTAGTTCTCTTCAACCCAGACTTGCATAAAATGTGAAGTTTATTTTTTTTTACATTAATACTTAAAAACAGCATTTTTGAAAGCATTTTTTTTATTGCCTGTAATATGATACGTAGCATTTTTTTGGGAAGTTTGGTAGCACAATTCCAAATTCTGATCTGGTCAAACTGATCCTAATCAAACTTACATTACGGTTAACTTCATTTTAAACGGTATTCGTAGCCAATTGTTTGTTACCTGAAGTATAGTAGTAAATGTCTAAGTAAATGTACGATCTTGCTACGCGCGAGGAAGTCGTTTCATTTCATGCCTAGTCGACTCAAAAGTTACGTATGGGCTTTTGGGATGGTCCAAAATAATCAATGTAATAATTAACAGAACATTGTTCCATTAAATCAAATCAGCTCACCATAAATTGAGCTGACATACTTTAAGGCCAAGTTCGTCTATGGTTACGCCTGTTCTACTCTACATATTAAGGTCTCTCTTCGACAGTCTCTTCTCTACATTTTTGTTTGGGGCTGAGTTTGGCAGATGCCATCATAGTCCAGTTGTTGCAGTGATTCGATCAAATGAAACGAACTAAAGTAGTCTATGATGTACGGTAATTTAGATTACGATTACTTTCAGTAGGCGACTGTATGGCTACAAAATCAATAATGCTTTTGGTAATGTGTTACATGGCTTTTTCTTTTTCACTGATTTTAAGGATTTATTTTATTTTTTTAATACAAATTTACATCCTGCCCTTTATGCTTTAGTGATTTTTGCATAATATCACTGTTTTTAGTCTTCTGTACAGCCGTACCGGCTGAGAAGACTATTGCAACGACTTTGTCCGTCCGTCCGTCGCTTTCTTCAACTTCGCAACGGTACCAGAAATTGACGACCACTGTTTACAACGTTCGATTCAGTGTCAAAAGTTAGTTAAATAACATGGCAAATTAAAACATCGTTGCAACA
>JAHWFP010070702.1:733-13378 GCA_023313725.1 Lithobius niger
CCCCCCCCCTGACCAGACGCTCAAGTAACCACCAGAAAATAAAATCATAAAAACAACTTACAGGCTAAACTTGAAATCAAATGGATAAACTGGGCTTTTATTTTTTTAATTTATTAATTTATATATTTATTTTTGTAGCATTGCCGCGATATACGTATAGCGTAATTTACTTTATGTTTATGGGTTTTATTTTACAAAAATTTGGACTGCATTGAAGCTTACGTTACGTTCAATTTGAATTAAACAGAATAAAGGTGCCTAATGCGGCTGCCTTAAAAAAAATTCCCTGGCCTACTCTGTTTCCAGATGTGCCCTCTGTCGGCCCACCAAACAATTCAGTCCTGACGCCGTCACTGTATATACTATGTCTTAACCGTTGAACCCCAAAATCGTATTTCAAGTAGATAACACCCTTATTCGCGCGAAAGCTACCTTTTTCACTTGGTTGTTATAATGATTTTCGTGTTCAAAGTGCTCATGCGAGCCCTCTAATAGCCCGAAACGGACATGCTTAGAACATGCTGAAAGGTGGGGATATATTGTTTCCATCAACCCTAACCGAAATCTTTAGCTTACATAGGGACCATTCTACACCCATTTAAAGGTGAAGAGGTAATGGCGAAGCGGCAAAAGCGTAAAGTGTTTTCGTATTCAAAGTGTTGTTGCGAGCGCTCTACTAGCCTGAAATGGACATGTTTAGGATATTCTGAAAGATGGGAATCTATGCTGTCCATCAATCCTAACCGAAATTCTTTAGCTTAGATAGGGACCGTCCTACGCCCTTTTAAAGGCAATTGCGTAGCAGTGAAAGCATAAGGTGATTTTCGAATTCAAAGTGTTACTAGCCCGAAACAGGACGGAAAGCCAACAGCTCAAGAGAGTTAAATAAATACAGCTGCAAACCTATTTACGTTGCCTTTTGGACTTAAATGTTAGACTTCCTGGGCGGGAATCGAACCAACGACCTTTGAAACCGAAGGCCGAGGTCCTACTGGTGAGCCATACTGACACGGCCAAGTGTATCACCCATGTCAATATTCTCAGCGGTAGGAACTCGGCCTTTGGTTTCATCTGCACGGTAGTGGAGTTGAGTCAATACACAATTTAAAAAAAAAAAGGAGTGATATCATATCAAAAAACAGAACTGGTAAAAGGGGTCGCCAAGTTCCGAATGGTTCGGCCCTTCAAAGGAGTGATATCAACACACCAAAATAATCGCCAACTTAATCGCACCGAATAATAATTTGTACGTTAAATGAAAACTTGAACATTGCTACCGAAAGTAGCAATGTTCTAGTTTTCATTTAACCTTCGAATTATTAAGCGGTGCAGTTAACTTGGCGAATGTTTTGGTGTGTTGATATCACTCATTTGAAGGGCCGAACCATTCGGAACTTGGCGACCCCTTTTACCAGTTCTAGTTTTTGATATGATTACACTTACAGGAATCTAACAGCCCACACGCTATGCACTCATAATGTCTTTGCTACGGTACCTAACAATTCCTGGTGCACGTGCTATGGATTGAAAACAATCGTCCAAGCCGTTGATTGTTGATGGGTAAAATGAAAGAATCCAGGTTTCAGCTGAATGCGTATAGTTTTAAATCAAACTAAGCTGCGTTGTAAATTTCGAGTTATGCTGCCCTCAAAATTGGCAGCTGGAAACGATGCAATGGCTTAGTATTTAATTCGCAGATGAGCTGAATTGTTTCAAAGTGGACAACAACAATCATTGCTGAGCACGAGGTTGATCATTGCTACCTTGCAAGTAGTCGTCAACAATCAAACCTCTGTAAGTCAACACAAAACAATAATGAGGCATTGTTAGGCCGCCCTACGCCGCCGATTTACTTCCTTCCTCTCCCAGAAAAGAAACGGTGCATCCTGGGATTTCAGCCACTGGCTGCGCAGATTGAGTGAGTGAGGCCAACAAAAATCAGCGTCTGTAAGCCAGTGTGCAAGGTTGGCAATAGGGGAGGGGGGATGTTCGTAAATGTGTACAATTACGCCCTTTTCAGTCCGCTCAGTAGGATCCCAAAAGACAACTCCTATTTGCTTAAGTGTGTCAGGAAAAGTGGGTCTGTAAACTTAACTTATATGACCGGCACCGTGCGTAGCACGGGCTTCCTCTATAGTTTACAATAAAGTTTTACAACTCAGATGGTGACGTAACACGAATTAATTGAAAATTCATAAAATTCATAACGTGACAACAATTGTTGCTCCAGAACAAAGCACTAGCATTGTTAGTCGTTAATTTATTTTGATTCCCGAAGTTAAGCAGCATTGGGCTGGATTGATACTTGGGTGGGTGACCGCCTGGGAATCTGGCTGTTGCAGACATAGGGCCTTAGGGCTTCGGGCAGAT
Organism: Lithobius niger; assembly: GCA_023313725.1. Lineage (NCBI taxonomy): Eukaryota > Metazoa > Arthropoda > Chilopoda > Lithobiomorpha > Lithobiidae > Lithobius > Lithobius niger. The sequence continues at coordinate 3,104 of JAHWFP010070702.1, forward strand.
GACCAGGAGTGGTTAACGCTCGTTATAACCTTTAACCCCCTTTTTATTTTGATTCCCTACTTCTTTTGAGACCTGTATGTTCGGTTTCTGTTACTTCGTGCTGATGTAACACGTTATCGGTGCGTTTTTGTGTTTGTTTTTTTTAAAGAGGAGAAAATACTCGTCAGTGATTTCTTAACCGTCCCTATGGTCTTACAAAACTTATAATTATCCACAGTTAATTACCTCCGACTCAAGCATATGCTAGTGGTAGATTTTATGCAAGAGGCCCGGGAGGTCAAGCCCTTCAAGACTCCATTTTGTTTTCATTGCCCACCCATAGCTTCGTTACATGCAGAAAGGCTTAACGTTCGGTTTCACGTTGCATGTGAGCCGCGTCGTCCAAGACCACCAAAAACTGCCGCGAGGTGGGCTGATAGCACGAACAACGAACTAATGAACTACGTCACATCATAGCATTGTATGTGTTAGCGGGACGTACAAGAACGTGGTAATCTTCTCATTATTAGAATTCCCGGTGTTGCAGCACTAAACGAACATTGTTTTACGGTAACGGTGTCTATCCTTGAAGTCCTTCAGACGATTTATTGCTACATCAAAGGATCGTTTAATACATTTTTTATCTTACAAAATTACGTAGCGAAATTCACAATATACACACGTATACACACGTATACCTTGGTTCTTCTTCTGGTTGAAATTCGTGAAATTAAACCTCTGGAGTCTTTGTTTTGACGTCGAGTGGACAACGAGGTATACGTAGCATGAAGCCATTGTTGTTAAACTGTTAATAAATTTAGTGGCGATGCAGTGTTTAAGTTTAAAATTCGCTTGTCACGAGTCACGAGTACCTTTCACAGTTCTTTCACAGTATGTAGAGGGTAGTTCTTTGTGTGGCGTGTTCGCAGCACGAGTGGTGGCAGAATCGGAGGCTAAGAGGACGACGCGTCGAATTTCTAATGCCAAGCCGCAGCCGTAAAGGTAGCTGTGGCTCACCAAAATGTAATGATCATGAGATTTCCTTTTAAACCGAGAAGGCCTGGACATCCCTTTAACGGGAAGGCTCGGGGTGGAGGATCCCTTTCCCGTACTGCTAAATCCGCCAGTGGTATTCACCTTCCATTTTCTACGGAACTTTCGGTGGAAAAGAGTCCTAGTCACGGCTGTGATCATAATAACGGTTTAACTGACTTCAATTCATGCCAGTGGACCAGTTGCCTTAGCAGTAATGGAGGTACAGCAGAGTAAAACAAAGATGTAGTAATTTCAGTTAGTCAGGAAGGTCAGAGGGAGTGGTTTATAGTTGTTCGATGTTTGATGGTACACCCTCCGTTCCGCTATAACAGAGGACGCACAAAAGCAGCTGTGGGATGCTGTCTGTTTAAGTAAAGAAATAGGCTTGTGTTGTTGGAAAAAATACTTTCCCAACTTTCATCCCACCAATTATCCCCATTTTTTAATTCATTAGGAAGGTCAGAAAGATACTTCATAATGAGGAACTTATCACATTGGACCATCAGTTACACCAATAGGAAGATTCATACAAATGACCACCAGATGTCACCTGTTTAAAATAAGGATATTTTGCAGCCTTGCCGAAGAGAATAAAATTCAACCTTTCTGCTAAGCCAGTTTATCCATTTCTGGTAAATAAGAAGGCCAAAGTTATGAAGTTAAGAAGGTTGGTGGGTTCACAGCCGTCTATCGTTACACATTCGCAATTACACCAGTATGTTTTTGTCTGCACAGTGGGTAATGATGTAGAAGCTTTCATGTTTAGTATGATCAGCTGTAAATGGCCAGTTTGCTGACAGGTGCCGTTCCAAACTTCTGCACATGTAAAGAAATTGTCACGCATGAACTAAAACCCTTAGTAAGATATGAATTTTTTCCGAAGGGGTTCGACAAAACTAGAAATCTTGCACACCCAAGATTTAGATTTATAAATCCGTTGCAAATCTTGTACAAATCTGTAAATTTTTCATGCAACACTAGCGGAGTCGCTCGCTTCGCTCGCTCATTCTGCGTCGTCTCGCTACGCTCGAGAAGTTTAGATGCTGCAACTCTTATGCCGCTAACAGACATTCCACATCTAAAACGATCAAACAAATGATCAGAGTGCAGTGCGCGTTTTTCGTAAGGTTTCAGTTCATAAACAAATTAACTGAACGAAAAACGGCTTCGCCGTTTAAAAAACCATCCCCCTTCGGACGTGCGCCTAAACTGCCAAGGAACCAGGAAGCGAGACACGCGATTTCTCCTTCAGTCAGCCTTGGCTTGAAGATTCCTTATCCATCCCCGCTACAAGGCCGTTTCAACGCTGTAGTACGCGAGTTGCTGCATGCTTGAACTAAACATGCTTGTCAATTTTATCAAGGATACTCTGTTGAGCCCTACGGATCTCCTTTATACCGCTCTTGGTACAGATTATTGTTTTATTCAAATAAATTGTGCTGCGGAAGCTGCGCAGTAAAAGCGACGCCAGAGCCGAACACCAGGAATCACACGTCGCTTTTATTTTTTGTTACTACCACACTTTACATGGGTTTCCATGTTTCACTTATTTTAAAAATTTTGTGTTAGAAGCCATCTTCTTTCCCGCTACGTGTGATGCGTTGAAACAGGAACCACTTGTCGCCTGTAATTTTTGACGAATATAAAATAGCAAAATAGTATCTCATTTTGCTATCTGGGTCTCAACCACCCCACACTTTACATGGGTTTTCTAGTTTCACTTATTTTAGCACAACCTCTCTGGATTACTGATAAGGAGTGAACCATGGGTTAATGTATACACTACCGGCCGAATGTTGCTGTTTAAAATATTACAAACATAGACGTACCTTAAATTACTAAAGTTATTTCTGGGGGAAGAGGGACAGTATTATTTTTTTAATCAAATATATTGTGCTGCATAAGCTGTACAGTACAAGTGACGACAGACACCACCACACACCACTCAGTTGTAATTTGTGTTAGTACGACATTTTACATTGGTTTACATGTTTCACGTATGTTAAGAAATTTTTGAGCTGTTAGACCTACGCAAATCTTAACTCATACCCAAAGCTGCGCGTAAAGCAATAAATATGAGGAGAGAACCAGCTGTTGGGTTAACGTGTACACTACTGGTCGATTCTTACTGTTTGGAATGTTACAAATGCAGAGGTAAAATATTCTTAATAACATTTTCGGCTGTTAATGTATTTGCTTTACATAATTTAGTATTTTTAGTGTTTAATCTTTTTCGTATCTTTGCGTAATGTGATTTAATTTAAATGCTAAACAGGTTTTCTGTCGTATTGGATTTTAAACAGCCATAAACCAACTCCAACAGCTTTCCCACCCGTGAACTGCACGTGCTTCATTCTTGAATGACGGCTATTCAGATGCCGCCACTCACAATAACCGTTGCCCCCAATACGTTGTTGCCGCACGTTCCTGAACGTTCGAAGCTTTCACGAAAAAAATCTGTCAACAATCAATGACGTCACATATTGTTGCGGTATTGTTGCTGATTGTTGCGTGATTGTTGCAGGGGCTAGATTTTCGTTAATTTGGGGCATTTAGGACCCTTCTCGTTTTTTAAAAATACGCCTACGCTAAAAACGGTTTAATTTCCTGTCTTTCGACACATTTCTCACATTTTTAGCCTCCTACTCCAGAGGAGAAGAGGTACATACATACATATATATACCGACTTTAAGTTTTTAAAGATTAAGACTAGCGGAGTCGCTCGCTCATTCCGCCGCGTCTCGCAGCACTCGAGGAGATTTCTTGTTGCAACTCATGGTGCTCACAGACACTCCGAGCAAAAATTATCAAAAAAATGTTCAAGGAAGTGATCCGAATAATGTGCGCGTTTTTCTTAGTGCGTCAGTTCATAATACTAATGATAAACGAAACTATAAATGGTCAAATAAGTTCAATGTAGCAGTAGTGTTTCACGTATTTTCTTTTATCCAACGTAGAAAGTCGATCGTTTCTACTACTGAATAAATATTTATCCTTCAACTTACTAAGAGTGTTTAAGAAAAAGTGATGTTTCTGATGACAAATGCTGAAGACAAACAATAAAGAGCGAAGCGAACAAAACTACCACAACCTGCTTACGTAGAGAAACGAACGATACCTCAATAGTGCTTTGAAACAAGCAACAATCAACTCCCGTCAGCTACATACGCGTCATTCTTTAATGATAACCTTGAGCTCACGCGCATCATTTATTGTTACCTTCAATCGATTGTTGACGAAAGGTAGCCTTGACTCACAACAATTGCGAAACAATTATGGACCACGACCTTCAGCAGTAAAATTCGATATTTCGAAGTTAACAATGAGCCTCGACAAAGACGGGACAACAATGGTTTTAGGTGGTTTATCGCTTTTTTCGAGGTATTTTTATGAATCTAGAAATACGAAAATACGCCTACGCGAAATCCGGATTAATTTCCTGTCTTTTGACACCTTTCTCATATTTTTAGGCTTCCTACTTCAAGAGGAGAAAAGGTACATATATATATATATATATATATATATACTAGCGGAGTCGCTCGCTTCGCTCGCTCATTCCGCATCGTCTCGCTTCCCTCCCCCTCCCCCTCCCCTCCCGTCTCGCTCCCCCCCCCCATTTAATTTGCCGTTCGGTCGGTAGATGGCATCGTATGTTCGCGCTGCTGGCCGTTGCGTTCCGGGCGTAGCTACTATCTCAGCGGGGCTTGGCTGCAACTCTTATAATTTGCCGTTCCGTTCCGTCGGTAGATGACATCGTATGTCCTGCTGGCTGGCTGCTGGCGGAAGATGCAGATGACTGTTTCGTTGCTTGCTGCTGCTGCTTGCGGATTTAGTGTAATTATATACAATATATATATATATATATATATACCGACCGTAAGTTTTTAATGGTTTAGATTATTACAACAATTATCTTAACCTAATTATTATTAGACTGAAACAATCAGTTACTAATTTCCATGTAATTGCGAACACTCCCCACCCCCTATCCGATAAAGATTTATTTATAAGGGACACAAAAGTTGAATGGACCGTTTAATGAGAGTCTTTGTCTATTAGGTTATCTCGGCCTTGACGACATTAGTTATTCGAGCCAGTGGCCACAAATGTCTCGCTAGTTTTGGTTCCGACACAACCACCAAGTCTCCTACCTAATAGATGGGGCAGATACCAAAGCATGCTGTTGCCTATGGGCACTACGTAATTGCAAAAGACATTCTGCCGTCCATCATTTCCAAAAAGGGCCAATCAAACGCTGTAAATGCTGACATCTTAGAACCACTGCATTTTTACTTGTGAAGTGGCACTTTCATATCCAGATTTTCCGGCAAAGCAACTAATCTTTGTCCAGAAATGTGCCGGTGAGAGTGGTTGCCATCTTAGAACCATTGCATTTTTACTTGTGAAGTGGCACTTTCATATCCACGTTTTCTGGCAAAGCAACTAATCTTTGTCCAGAAATGTGCCGGTGACAGTGCTTGCCATCTTAGAACCATTGGATTTTTACTTGTGAAGTGGCACTTTCATATCCACATTTTCAGGCAAAGCAACTAATCTTTGTCCAATTAAGAAATGTGCCGGTGAGAGTGGTTGGCATCTTAGAACCAATGCATTTTTACTTGTGAAGTGGCACTTTCATATCCACATTTTCAGGCAAAGCAACTAATCTTTGTCCAATTAAGGAATGTGCCGGTGAAAGTGGTTGCCATCTTAGAACCATTACATTTTTATTTGTGAAGTGGCACTTTCATATCCACATTTTCAGGCAAAGCAACTAATCTTTGTCCAATTAAGAAATGTGCCGGTGAGAGTGGTGCAAGATGTCAGCATTTACTGCGTTTAATTGACCATTTTTGGAAACGATGGACAACAGAATATCTTTTGCAATTACGTAGTGCCCATAGGCAAAGCACGCTTTTGTATCTGCCCCATCTTTTGTAAATCTTTAAATACCAGCAGATTGCTGGAAATCTTCTAATCTGTGTAAATCTGCAAAAGTTATACATGTCCTCTTAATATAGCCTACAAATATTTTGTGAAACTGTATACAAAGTTTTACTTACAGGCATATAGTTTTCTTTCAAGATTTCTTTTTCGACGTAAAAAGTGGTTCTCCTTGCGGGTAAACTCTCTCGTAGTATATGGTAGAGTCATGAGCATGAGCATATGGTATCAACTACATAGTCTTGATAGTCTGAGTCATTAGTTTTCACTACATTCTTGGCGCAGTGGCGTAGAAGTCTATGCTCATGAAAGTCTACAAGACCCTTCCACATCCATTAATCGTTTGTTCACGACATTATACTCATTATAACTAGTCTTTAGTAGGCCTAAACTTAACACACTTTTTCCTGTGTATTTTCAGATTTTCATGCGCTATGCGAGTTCGCACGAAAACGAAAATCTTTCTGCTTGTCGTCATCATAACAATATTCTACTGGGTTTATTTCCTCCAGACTGACTTGCTGCCTTTGAAGTCGGTTCTTCGGCACCCAGAGCCCGCGGCACATGAAAGGAGAGGAGATGTTAGCAACAAATGTGAAATTCCGGTTTTAGATCCTTTTGACCCAACCATCGTCCGTTTCTTCACTTCACCCTGCAATCCTGACATCGACTGCAAAGGTCCTTTGCCTCTTGTCGTAGTTAGTGGTTTATCGAAGATCAGCGTCAGTACTGATGCCAGTACTGTGAAACACTACAATGCCACAGGGTGTTACTACAGATCTATTATCAGAGATGGAGATAACAATTTTAAAACAAGTGAGCGGCAATTTTTTACTGCAGAAGTTAATGTTACCTCGGAATTTATAGTTGTAGAATGCACAGACGCAGAAAAAATAGTGGTGTTCAGAGATTTCTTCCCGTTTATTACGCGAAAAGCAATCGTGGAAAGACGAGTGAAGCCAATTTTAAAACAGCAGCAGAAGCCAAGACGGGATAAATTAAACATAATTTTGATTGGTCTTGACTCAGTTTCCAAAAATCAGTTTTTGCGGCACATGAACAAAACATACAAATACATCCATGAAAAACTGGTTTTTGCAGAGCTGTTTGCTTATAACAAAATTGGTTCCAACACATTCCCCAATATTGTTGGTTTCTTTACTGGCAAGTCTGAACAGGAATTCGGAAAGGACTTCTCAAAGACGTACAATGACGTTCTACCACTTATTTGGAAAGACTTTGCTAAAGCCGGATATCGCACTTTGCACGCAGAAGACGCTTCTGACATATGCAGTTTTAACTTTGCTAAAAAGGGTTTTAATGAAGCACCAACAGATTACTATTGGCGTCCGTTTGGCCTGGCGATGGACGCATCATCTATTCTGAATGCGCAAAGAGGTTGTTTGAACCGACGTCGCGAAACGAAAGTTATCCTGAAATGGACTGAGGATCTCTTAGATACCTTTCCGAGTGACCCCGTATTTGTATTTTCTTATCACACAAGACTCAGCCATGGAAGCTTGGATGAACTCTGTTACCAAGATGTACCGATTCTTGAGTTCCTGCAATCTTTGGATGGCAAAGGGCATTTAAATAATAGTTTGGTAATCATCTTTGGTGATCATGGTTATCGATACGGAGATTTTAGAGCTACTTACGTTGGACGGATGGAAGACAAACTGCCGTTTGCATTCTTGCTGCTACCGCAATGGTTTCCATCCAAATACCCCAATTTGTACAGACATACCCAGATTAATCAGCATCGGTTGACAACGCCATTTGACATGTATGCAACACTTAAAAGCATTTTAGAATTAAACCGGATGGTAAAAGTTCCCCATCCGCATGAACGTTCCATAAGCCTATTCAACAGTGTAATACCTGAAAACAGAACGTGCAAAGATGCTACAATTGAACCTCAATTTTGTGCTTGTGTCCAAAGAAGACGAGCGTCGTTCACTGATCCGCGTGTGTATGGAGCAGCGCAAGAAATAGTGGCCGCAGTTAACGCAATTACTGCACCTGTACGAAACAAGTGTGCTTTTTTTAAGCTAAGCACAATTTTAGATGGCCGTGTTCAAGAAGTCGGTATGGATAGTGACGTTAAAGGTGTGGCTGACTTTCTTATTGTGGTGCAAGTCGATCCGAGTGAAGGCATGTATGAAGGTACAGTGTGGTATTCGGATAGTCTTAGCACTTACACAGTTGACAAGAATATTGATAGGATTAATCCGTACGGCAATCAGTCGATTTGCGTTAACGACGCCAAGCTGAAACCATTCTGCTACTGCCTCAATGAAAGTAAACCGTAAAGCATTAACGCTCTGCCTGACGATTCTAATTTGCCTGTATCAGGCTACTTATTTAAGGCTGTAAATAAGATTAAGTGTGACTCCTACACCGAGAAGTATCCAGTTATGTAGTAAATATCATTGTGTTTTTTGTGGAAGTTTAGGTTTCAGTTGGAAGAGTCCTTCCTGTTACATGTGACACAGCAACAAATGTGGCCAATCACTTTGCTGAAAATGAAGTGAACATTTTACCGGCTCAGTCACTTGACCGTTGATCATATTACTGACAGATACTTTGTAAACTTGATCATTTTACTAGCAACATGTTTATTTTAAAGCACAAAAAGTTGACAAAAATTATAAGATAAAAAATTACAATTAAAAAAAAAACAATGTTTAAAATTGTAAGCAACAGCTTACAGCTAAGCTCATTCCAACTACAAGTGGTAGACAAGTGGTATCACTTTACTGGAAATCTGGCATCTGACAGAGGAAAATTTTTAAAATTCATCTAAAACAAATAACAATAGCTTCACTTGTACAAAAAGTACAATAGCTAATTACTGTTAATTTCGTTTCTGTATCTTCGCATGCTGCACGGCAGAGGATAGAAAATTAACGTGGTTATTTTTACGAAGTGTTCATAAAATAAAAAATGGAGATGTAGTACTCGACCAGTAGCAAATTCAGTCCGTTCATTGGACAAAAGATTTATCCATTTAGGGATAAAATGGGTGGAAAAAGTTGGGAAAAAAACACTGGAGGCTTGAAAAAAGAAGACAGCAAAAGGTGGTGAATGAGAACATAAAAGCCTCAACGTTTCGAATCACTTTTAATTCATTTTCAAGAGGAACCAACCCTTAACTAAAGAAACATGTAAACACTAATCAGACTTGGGGGAAGCCTGGAGTAAAGCCAAGAGTACATTTAGAAAGTTAAAATTTTGAAAGAAAAAAAAGTGTGTCAGCCCAGACAGAACTGGGACACAGTCAAAACAAATAAAAACAGAGGGGCAAAGGTGTGACCAATTTCCTGGCACAAGCCCAAGCCATGTTGGCCATGTTGACCATTTTGAAATTCGGTGTTTTTTTTTACTGTATTACAGACCTCTCTCAAGCTCAAATCCCACCCTCCCCAAGTGTGCTTATGTTTTAGAGCTTATTTTCACCTAATCTCAAATCAAGGTGGCTTGATGCAGTGCTGTTTCGTAATGTCCACATTTTGTAATTAGCATTTGACAAGAATTGGCTAATAAATTTCCCAGTCTCACTATTTTTTTTCTTATAAAATGCAATGAGTAGGTTATAAAATCACTCATTGAGAGTTTTTAGTGAGAGTTTAATGGACCACTCATAAATTCTTTAGCACCATTGCATCGAAATGGCAGCTTGATGCCCATCAGAGGAAACAGAAAACTAACTCCCAACGTGCAGCGAGCTTTGTGAAGGGTCCCTCAGGGACACCGGAAAAAGGCAGCAAGCACAACTCTTTAGCATCACTGCATTTAAATGGCAGCTCACCTCCAAACAGAATCAACAGAAAAACAACTCTCACCGTGCTGCGAGCATTGTAAAAGGTCACTGATTAATGTGAGCAAGCACAACTCTTTAGCATCATTGCACCCAAATGGCAGCTCGCCACCAAACAGAGTAAACAGAAAGCTAACTCCCAACATGCTGCGAGGTTTGTGAAGGAGCCCTCAGGGACACCGAACAAAGTGAGCAAGCACGACAAGTGGTCAAAGTAGATTGGTTCTAATCCAAACAGATGCGGGATCAAATCCCACCACCAACCAAGCTAAAAATCATCCAAAACCTGTCTGATGTTGCGAAAAAGGTTTATCCCCTCCCTCCTATTGGGTCTTAATCAGTCGTAAAGTAAACAGTTATGTCAGAAAAATTAAACAATTCATAGGCAAAGGTAAAGCACATATCGACAAACCAATCGTGATGGAATAGCAATTGTCTGTAATACAACTGTCGATAAAGTGAACAAGACTTTAACTAACTCCATGCCCATATCACCA
>JAHWFP010070708.1:0-19080 GCA_023313725.1 Lithobius niger
TGTTGGAAACTTTATTTGGGCAAATAACTAATCTAAGAATCGCGACAACTGTCGCATCTAAACTTTTTAAAGTTTGCGTAGTATTGGTGAAAGTGAAGTGAACTTTGATTTTCAAAGTAAAACTCCACACAACTTCTTCGAACTTGAAAATCTCTCAGATTTTTCATTTTCCCTGCAACGTACATGGTAAGCAAACGTAACACGTAACCAGCATGATGAAGTGCAAAATTTAACATTATTTGTTGTAGAAAAGAAGAAAATTGAGCTGCAGGAAAAAATCTTAGACAATGAGCATCATGTACTAGGAATTTTATTTTACCACAGTGGAAAGCTAGACTCTCTTGAGCATTTGATGAAGTGGCATTGTATGGTTGAGCCGTACAAGGATATACAGAATCCATCCTCCCTTAAAACACTCTACATTTCATACATCAGGCCACACCTTGAATACTGCATGTAGGTGTGGAGCCCTCAACTTATTAAAGACCAGCAGCTCCTTGAGCGCATTCAGAGGCGTGCTACCAAGTTTGTTCCACGGCTGCGTGCACTTCCATACGATGCTAGGCTCAGGGTGCTTGGCCTTACGATCCTTTACGACCGCCACATCAGAGGTGACCTACTTCACACCTACAAAATTCTGAGTGGGATTGATCGCGCCGAGGCGAAAGGGTTCTTCACCTTGGCCCTCTCCGTTGGCACTCGTGGACACCGCCTCAAGTTGCAACGCACATGTGTGAACGCCAATGTCGGGAAGCACTTCTTTTATTATCGTGTGTTTGATCACTGGAACTTGCTTCGTCATGATGTGATTGAAGCCAGATCTGTTAATGGCTGGAAGGCAGCCTATGACAAAACACTTTCTTTCAGACAGTGAACTCTCTGCTCATTCAACCATAAAAGCTTGGCTTTGGTTGTGTATTTTGGATAAGCTTAAGTAAGAATGAGGGTGAGGTGGTCCTTATATAAGTCACATGCAGTGATAGTTGTTGTTTGGCCCGTCCATCACTGCACAAGAGTTATAAAATTGAGGTTTTAGATGACTGAACTCGTATAGCTCACAACTGGCAAGTAATATGACCTAATCTGTTATCTTTCACAGCTAGGTACGTAATCTTTGTAAAGGTTGCTTGTGAAAGATAACAGGGTAGACACTGGCTTAAGAAGATGGAAGCCATGTCCCAGCTCACCTATCATGTTGAGAGGTTCAAGTTCTTGTGGCATACTCTGATGCTTTTGAAGTTGGTAAAACATATTTGTACTAAATGAGTTACTAAAAAAAAAAAAACATTCATTACTTTGGAGAGTTGATAGGCTCCAGCTGAAGCCATGGCGCCAAAATGGGAGAGGGCAAATTTTGCTAGGTAATTCCAATCAGAAATTCCTGGGATTTTTTACATCCTCAATTGACACGAGCATGAGGCATATCAGGGCCCTTTTTCTCCTGAAAATTCCATTGGTGGCGGTGGTCAGGCTCCATCCCGAGGACCTCTGGCTTATGAGACAGTTGTGTTTAACCATCACGCCACCTTGCCCCATAACCAATCATTACTGTGGAGGGTATGTTGATGCATTTGCTAACTTACAGTAAAAATAATAATTTATTTTAGGCCCTAATAACTTGTACCTTAATAATCACTTTCTGTACTGAAATAATAATGCTTTTTTTCCTCCATTAGGTTTCAGTGATGGAAGTGAAGTCCAGGGCATATTGATGGCAGGAGGTCACGACCCCGATCTGTTTGATAGCACAGTTCGCAGCAGTAAACGAAAGCGAAAAGCTCCACTTCCCCCAGATGAAACCACTCACCACCACCTGACTGGGTGGGCACGTTCTGCTATGGGGTAAGTGGAATCAGCTATACTGCAGGTCCTTAGTTTTGCTTGTAGCGCTACATTTTTTTACCTTAGTTCTTACTGTGATTTCATTACTGCTTTGTTGAACATTCTGCAAACTCGTCACTCTGCAGGGGACATTATCCTGATTCTTCTAGATAGAAAGTACAGGGTTGTCTAGTCAGCACATAAGGACCACTCAGAACGTCTGGGGTTTGGGGGAAAGAGGGTGAATAAAACAAAGGTATGGAGCTACACATTTTTTCGCTGCCCTTCACGGGAGATGAGAAATTTTTCAATGGCCGTAATTTTTCAGTATTTTCTGGCAATTTCTTATGCAGTTCCTGATAAACAAGAAAATGGCTTCAGCTTTTCCGGAACCCCTCTGTTAATAATAATACAATTAAAAATGTCTGTTGGATATGGCAAACGATGTTTTCCCAGTCAAGTGTGTGTAATCCTGTGTCAAATATCTGCAACAATTGGTCGTAGCATAACAGCATACCTAGCTACAGGCCTGCTTGATTGTATAACTTAAGCACCAACGACGCTCGCACTGGTTTCTTTGCACATCAGCTCAAGTAGGCTTTCGTACTACCACAGGATAATTTCTGAAAATTATCTTAGATATTCTCTGGGTACTCCAGTTTTATCCCTTTCCCTTCAAAATTGTGAATACTGTAACGGCGAATGCTAAGATGGCTGCGGTGCTTGGAACATCGCCGACATCTGGTGAAACTGGGTCTTGCGTAATGGAATGGAGCATCTATGTCCTAATAAATAGGCCTGACTAGCAATAAAAAGTGGGTAACGCTGCCACCAAGGTGGGAAAAGAGCTAGGCTAAGCTTAACTTCCAGCAATTATCGAACTAGTGAATCAACTGGTGTTTAAAACTCCTGGTTTTATTTTAAACAGACATGTTAAAGGTTACACTTTTACATTTTGATTACTATACACAATACACAGCAAGTTTAGCTTTAGATTAAAGCGAGTTCATGAATTTACTAATGAATTCGTTAGACAGAACTATTGACAAGTTCACATTAAAATTTCAAATAGAAACAGTGATTGGCAAGGGGATTTACGCAAAAGAGCTCTCTAAATTATAAACAGCCTTGGCTGATTTATAAAAGTAGACCTTACAGTTATGTCTCAAATGGTACTCCCAAAAGATCAAACCGTCCCTACCGGAATTCATATTAGAAATGGGATGTACGTTCCATGAAGAACTATGATTCTGCAAATCTAATTGACCCAATGGCCTTTGTTTTCATTAAGTTACATTAATGAAAACGGTAAAAATTGCTGGTTGTTAGGAAGGGACCGTGAACCCTTACTTTATGGTAGTTAAAGTTCTAAATGCCGATGGCTTAACTCACCATAATTTACTTTCAAAGCCTAGAGATTTAAGTTAGGTTTAAACTATAAATTTTGAAATCTGATGTAAAGTCGGCCTGCCGAAAAAACGATTGGAGAGGATACCTGGCCTCCAAAGATAAAAAAAAACTCAGGGAACCTTTTTTTTTTTTTTTTTTGAACGCACCAAAACGCCAAAAAGACCTCGGTCTTCAAACCTCAGCCAAATCCTCAATAATGGTCTAAAACGGCCCAACTTGGAACCATTTAATAGCCTGACAGAACAGCTACATCTTCGGGAAAGCCAAATCCCAAAATTCCATCCTGAAGCTGCACAATCTTCATTTGAAACTTGCTCCAAAACTACTGCAGCGCTCCACCATCATGGCCATTATTGAAATCCTTGTATCTTTGTATTTTATTTTACTTACCTTTAGTTTAGGGCAAAAAGCCCAAAGACACTAGCTTAGTTGTGAACTAGGAGGGGCTTCCTTAATTGGTACTTAACCTCACATACATGTGGATACAGACATTTCATGTGCGATATTTTTCATTGTGTTGGTCTGCAGCAACTCGTATGAAAAATTTCCACAAGGTCCAAAACTGTCTTTTAACTTAAAAGTTAAACATCCAACTTAATTAATGTGTTATAGCATTCACTAAGCTAGATTATTTATTCATTTTTATGCTTTTATTAATAATCTTTTGCCCCCAGAACGCTATCATTAGTCCGAACCAATTCGACATCGGCAATCACCGGACACGAATTTTTACGTAAATATTTTTGCATTATATCTCTACCAAAACTCCGCCTGTGACCATCCGAATGTTTTCAATAGCTTGTCCTTCTATTAAACTGAAATCTTGAAAAGATCTGTTCACAATGCCTTCCCAAAGTCAGTCTCTACGTAAAACTCAGTTTCGGGCCCCCCGCCCCCAACTTAGTTGTGGTGTGTAACACTGCAGTTTACCGTTAGAGCTTGTTAAATTTAATAGTAATGATTTATTCATTACCCAGGCCAAACTACTAAGCTTTAACAAGAGCCATTTCACAAAGCACTCATGTAAAAATTAAATCCATAGTCCATATTCTAATGTAAAGGCCATTCCCAAAGTTCACGAGTTAAAAACTCATTTTGGCCTATCTTTTACATATCCCTACTCCTTCAAACGGCTCTGCACAAAAAACCCTTTGCCAAACCAACTTTCCCATTGTTCTCCTGGCTCTCCACCAATCAGACCCCCGCAGCTCTCCTCGGCGTCTGCGCTTTGGATGCGAGAATCCGACCTGCTGGCATAAAAAGGCCCCCCAACCCTCCCTCCTTAGCACAGCTCACAGATCTCACAAGCTAGAAGGGTCACGCCGGTCTGTAGCTGAGATGTCACGTCCGTGGTTGCCATGCCGAGCAAAATGGTAGTGGTTGGTATGTAACTAGTTTTAGCTCAAAAGTTTATCTTTAGGACCCCCCCCCCCCCCCCAATTCTAAATTTATAGTTTAACTTAAACTAACTTCTAGCTTGTAGTCTTTATGGTTGATAAGCCATCGGCATTTCTGGTCCCCCACCTTCAATAATGTACGAGTAGGCATCTCTTTCTAAAAAGCCAAGTTCATTCTTTATTCATTTTGACAAACTTAAATGTAAACAAAGGGACGGTTTGATCTTCGTGGATTCGGGGGAAAAAATAACTGTTGGACGACTTGAAAAATAGTTGTCACATATAGTTGCAACTTAGCGGACGCGGTTCAGCTTGCTGGATATTCCTGGATGGGAACCCAAGGAAAAAATCTTCTTTTTCTAATCGAAATTTAAGTGTATTTAAGAATCAACATCGTTGTTTTCGTTTAAGTGAATTTCCAAAAATGTAAATTCAAGCAAAGTGCTTCTTCAAACTTGTTGAAAGCTAAATACTAGTGAACTAAATGTAAAAGTGTTTTCTTATTCATTTACTGTTTTAAATAAAAACCAAGAGTTTTAAACTTTAGGTTCGTTCCCTAGTGGGTTAATTGTTTTTAGTGTAAATTATTATGTAGCCCATTTTAGCTTTATACTTCGTTTAAACAGTTAAATAATTTCCACCGTTGGTGGCAGTGATAATTACCGGTAGATTTAAAGTTAGGCCTATAGTTAGGACACTGACGCTTCATTCCCCATGCCGGGACTGTAGCCCATGCTGTGCTTATTAACGTAAAAAGTCGTAATAACCACCAAAACTTGATGCTAAGAAGTACTCGTCAACCAATGATGTCGGGGGCGTTACAAGCACCTCAGCCATCGTAGCGTCTGCCGTTACAACTTTGTGGCAGTGGTGGGATCAACAGGTGCTGTTCCCTACAAGCGTTTTCCCCCTACCATACTAAGTTTCTAGAAGGATGCAA
Source organism: Lithobius niger (assembly GCA_023313725.1). Classification (NCBI taxonomy): domain Eukaryota; kingdom Metazoa; phylum Arthropoda; class Chilopoda; order Lithobiomorpha; family Lithobiidae; genus Lithobius; species Lithobius niger. The sequence continues at coordinate 5,569 of JAHWFP010070708.1, forward strand.
GCCACTTCCAACTCGATGTCTGTGGTCCAAACAAAAAAGGCCTCGAAGCAGATGCCTGTGATCCCGTAAAATACGAACACGAAGCAGAAGTCCGTGCTGCCGTCAAACAACAGTACAAACGCCGCCCAGCAGCAACAACAACTGCCGGTGCCAGGAGGCAGAAAGTACCGCTGCAGTAAGCTGAGATGTCCGCCAGACGTGTGATGTCCCAGTGCCCCCAGATTTTATGAGGAGAAGCCGTCTGCCAAGGAATCGGGTGCTTCATCACACCAGTTCAGTGGACCTTGAGTGTGCCAACCCAATACCAAACCAGTAATCCTCCTAAACCAAGGACGTTGAACTACAATTCAGTGCAAGGCTTTTGGATACTACAGTGGAACCGGAAAAACTTCACTGACAACACAGCGATTGTGTGTAAAGGGGTAAGTGCTCATAGGATATGCTTAGAGGCCGCCAAGCCGAGTGTTGTAGTTAGAAACATTTATGTATTTTAGCTATTCATATACCAGAGTGCTAGGGGTCCTTTAAAGTGTATTTTTATGTGCAATCTTGCTGGATTTGGGAGAGGAGTCCGTTAATTAATTCGCTCTACTCAAAATTAACGTTCAAATTATTATGCGGCTGTATTTAACTTTGGTTTAAACATAAAAGCTTTATTTTGAATCCATTTAACGTTAACACTTGAAAATGTCTGAAATGGATGAACTCGAAGAAATCATTCATGATTTGCCCAACAAATATCTGAAAAAGGCTTGTTTAAAACTAGGCTGTACTGTCAGTGAATCTAGAACTGAATCCCAGAAAATCTTACGAGTAGCCCTCGAAGATGATAAACTTGATTTAATCGCAGTGCCGGCTCAAGGGGCACGCAAGCAACGCAGCCGCGTAGGGCCCCCTGTTTAAAGGGGCCTCCGCGGGAGCACTAACCTCACTATAGCGAGAAGGCAGATTCACATTGATAAAAAATCCTTTATACTATGTCAAAGTAAAGAGTAAACGTGGTGAGAATCTGTGGTAGTGCTTTGAAACTTTGGGAATGATGTGGGTCAATTGGTTGAAGCGTTGCGCGACCCATGCAAAACCAAAACTAGTTGTTGCATCAGGTAAGTGGCAGTTTGATTTTTACCGGTAAGTGGCAGTTTGATAGGATATGAGATATGTGAAACGGCGAAATTGATATTCCTTTCTCGTCCACCTCCCCCCCCCCCCCCACACACACACACACACACACGCACGCACGCACTCCCCTTTTTTTCCTCTACCTTCTTTTATTTTCTTTTACTTTTCTTTACCGCTCTGGGAAATATGATTTTTGTTTCTTTACATGGATTTGTTTGATGCTATAGTTAGCAACGAATTTGTTTGCTGTTTTTTTTCCGTTTTTGCGGCGTTAATTTGTCATTTTTTAAACTTTATTTACTGTATTTGTGATTCACAATTTTTTTGGTAATAAAAAAAAGTGAAGCTTGGACCGTACGAAAAACGTTTGTTTAATAATTTGAATCGAACGCGAATAAAAAAAATCGGCAAAAAAATGCTTTCTTTAATGATACAATTATTACCCTGGGGGCCCCAGTTACTGAATCCGATTAGGGCCCCATATTGTCTTCAGCCGGCCCTGTTTAACCGAACTCTGATGCATTAGCAAGCGCTATTGAAAAGAGAGAAGCTGCTATTCTAGCAAAAAAAGAATTAGCAGTTAATAAAAACGAGCTTTTTCTTATAGCAGAGGAACTTAAATTAAGAGCCTTGGAAGTCGCAGATGCCGAAGAAAGGCGTGACATAGAATTAGCCAAAGCTGACAGACGTCGAGCTCATGAATTAGCTCTTAAAGATCAAGAGGCTCAAATTCGAGACCGTGACGCAGTAACTAAAGAAAAAGAAGCTCAATTAGCTGCTCAGCTAACGGAGCGTTCTAGTGCCATGCAATTGGCTAAACTTGACAAGCAGCTTGAACTAGCTAGACTAAATGCTGCTTCTTTAATTCTTAACCCTGCTCCAAACGGAGTTAACGGCGCTCCCCCAGCTCAACCAAATCCAGTACCAAAACATGGTAAAGTTGCTGACATACTTCGGCTAGTAAATAGGTGGACGCCAAAAACTGAAATAAATAGTTGCTTAAAAATATTTAAAAGGACCATGACTAGTCAAAAGATCCCTAAAGATCAGTGGACTACCGGTCTACTCCCTCTCATGGGCGAAATTTTGATTAAAGTTTGCGATCAGCTTTCTGACACGGAAATGCAAGATTACGAGGTAGTCAAAACTAAACTGCTTGCCAGATTCGTACAAACCAAGGAGTGGTTACAGACTCAATTTCGTTCTCTCGAAAAAGACCCAGAAATGCAGTATCACGATTACGCATTTGAGTGAAAAACTTTGTTTTCTAGGAGGTTAGCTTTGGCTAAAGTTAACGGTGATTTCAACAAACTAGTAAATCTAATGCTCTTGGAGCAATTTTATAAATCTTGCCCTAACCAACTCCGAAAGTGGATCCCCGATCAAATTAAGGCGGGTACGTTGGCCAAAGCAGCCCAACTATATGACGAATATACCACTAGAAATAAGCAAATTGCTACTGAAACTGCCACTCGTGCAGTCAAGGCACAATCCAGTTCTGTGCAGTCTAAGCAGGTTCTAAACCTTCTGGTCAACAACGTGGTAACAGACGTAACCACAACTTGACAGCTAAGCCGGCTGGATCTGTCGAAGTACAAGCAGACTACCCTAGTCAGGACTCTGCCGGTAGCGAAAGCGCTAGTCTAAACTCTAACACTAATAACCGAATTAGGCGCTGTTTCATTTGCAATTCCCCCCAACATTTCCGTAACGAATGTCCGAAGAGAAACGCTAAAATTGAAGAATCAAATGTTTTTTTTAGTGTGGGAACAAATGTCCGAAGTGCGGTAAATTCTAGTACCTTCCAGTGTAAATTAGGAAACCGAACCGTGACTTGTCTTCAAGACTCGGCCCGTAACAATAAATGTAGTCAGCAGTAAATTAGCCACTAATTGGCCCCGGCTTAGACAAACTGTAAAATGCAGATCTAACCTAAGTGCAGAAGTGTTCAAACTTGAACAGGTCAATTTAATTTTAAAATTAGAAGACGGATAGATTCTTAAAACTACGGCCTCTGTTTCTAAAGGTACAAGTGCATTTCCCATTTTGCTGGGCATATCTACGTGTAACTCGCTAAACCGTTTATGGAAATCTGGAAGTTGCTCTCGGCCCGTTGAACTAGAGTTGTCAAAGGTTGTTCTTTATCCCCATAAAACGGGAACCCCCAAACACTTAAATGAATGCAGTCCCGCTGACAGTCAATCATTTAGCCCCCCCCCGCCGTTGAGATAGTGAAGCTAGCCGACCAGACCAATTAACTGACGCGGCCAAGCGGAACGCCCAGAGCGATGCTATTGCTAGAGACGTGTGCCCTTTTAAACTACGTTTAAAACTCGTAAACAATCGTCCACTTGATAAAGGGGGTAGTGAGGGAAAACTAACCTCTCCCCTTGTACAAACAAGCAAACTGTCTAGCTTGAACCAAAGCGTAGCTAATGTGTCCGATTTTAGTGATTGGATACAAAAACGTAAAAAGTCTTTCAGTGAACAGACTGATAGTGTTTCACGTAAACCTAGAAATGTTTTAATTAAACGTACAAGAGGTAAAATTAACAGGAAGAATTCCCCCAACCTAACTAGTAACCTTAGTGATAAAGGTAAACCGGAAGTGATTTCTTTCGATTTCTTTCCAGAGTTCTGTAAAGTAAAATTGACTGAATTTAATTTAACTTAAAGTCAGAGTGCCAGTGTTTAAAACTTAAATATAGTTTCTTAGTTCCCTCTTTTTTTAAAAGATTGGACCTATGTTTTCATGTGAAATCTATGTCAGTCTAGGGTGGAAATAAATGCATTGTTATGGCTCTAGCACTGAGTAGGTGTTCCCAGTGAAGACGAAGGTTTTAATACCTAACCTAATGTAATTTTTTTCTTGTTGCAAGTAAACCAGAAATCTAATCAAGTAATTTCCTGTGCATGTTTTCCTTTGAACAGTGAGTAGTTTGTCGCTACGACCGTGACTCCATCTAGGAGCAACCAAACCTACAATAGTATATTTGCGGAATTTTAAATCCTTAAACTTCAGAGACTGAGTGTGTACAAACCTGGAAAGTATCTTCTGAATACTGCTGCGTTAAGTAGATATTTTGTTTAAACATTAACTTGTTAAAACTCATCATTTTCAGTACAAATTGACTTGTAGCGGTGCTCACAGGTCCTTGAGGTACTGTTCTGCACCGACATCTGGTGTGGTCTCGGGAAAGTTAGAAGTACTTCGGGTGGCCGTTTTTACTTTTGCGGAGTATAAAGTAGCATAGCAGTCACTACTGCACGGTTAGGAACAGAGCGTCTATGTCCCATCTAAAGTTTAGTACTATCTAATCGTTTTGGTTCACTGCCACCAGGTGGGTGGTTTAATTGCTAACCTTAGGCTTTAAATAAAAATGAGTTGTTTTTAGTTAAAACACTAGCAAATTAAATCTCTCTAGAAGCAAACTGAGTTTAAAACTCTTCGTTTTAATAAACAGGGGGAATGAAATACAATTTACATTGGCAACTAGTCTACAAAATAGCTTTGAATAAAAGCACACAAAAATTTAATTTACATGAATAAATTATCGGCAACGAATTTCAAAGTAAAATTCACACTTACAATTTCGAATAGAAAATGTTCTTTGGTGTTACCTAAACACCTCTAAGTTAGAAAAAGTACCTTACAGTTTCAATCTTAGTCTTATTTTAAGATTATGTTTCAAGGCATCTTGCACAAGATCAAATCTACTTATTCACATTGAGTCAAGCTAGCAATAATCAGGGCCCTACCATCGAAGTCTGTGCTTCTGTAATTATGCTACAGGACCTTGGTGATATCAAAATAAGTTTGATTACATGTTGTAAAACAAACTGAAAGAAAGCCGGTTTTTAGAAAGGGGACCCTTTAACCCTTAAGTTATGGAAGGGGACACCAGAAAATGCCGATGGTTTTAACTACCCATAATCGCGAATCCAAAGTAAAAAGTTAAGTTTAAATCTTTAAATTAAAATTTAGAAATAAAGTTCCGAAAATAAAATAAAGCTAAAACTAGTTACCTAAACTACTACCTTGCCCGGCATGGCAACTCTCGGACTGGGGACATCTCTGCTCCGACCGCCGTAGTAACGTCTGACCAATTGGAAATTGAGCTATGCTGTGGATGAATCCTTGCAGGTCCGTTTTATAGCAGCTGCCTGGCAGCAAGGGAGGAGGGAAGCGCGGTCCTGTAGGAGGGCGACCCCGGGGGGGGGGGGGGATGCAGAGGGGTAGAGGGATGACTTGAGGAGGAGAAACTTGACCAAAACCGGCCGGGCTGTCACTACCGGAAGTGGGCATGACGGCGCGGACGGGCAGGGTAGCTGAGTGCTCTGAGTGGAGGGGGAATTGAATGCAGTGTTTTGATTGGAAGGGAATTGGTGAGGTTGAAACTCATAACAACGTGAATAGGCCTATAAATAATAACTACGATATTATGTATCGCAACTATTGAAGGAAGGGGGGGGGGACGAAGTGTTTAGCTCAAATCTTTTTACAAACGGGAAATTTAATAGTAGGAACGTTACAACGGTCGAAGCTCTGAAAAAAATACAAGATAAACACTTTTGGAAAAAATGTCCGGTAAAATTCGAAGGAAAGTTTTGCCGAGTTCAGTAGTGTTTAGAGACCTAGTTTTTGCTAAACCGTTGCCCAATTAAAATTAATTCAAAAGGTTAAATATACCAGCTTTTTCCCTGAATGCTAGAAGCATGAACATTGGTGAAATATTATTGCAGCCGCTAATAATAAAAATTACAGTCGAAGTTTTCATAAATAACTTGGCCTTCGCTAGAATAAAAACATCAAGTGTTGGGTTTTCAGATACATGTATGTGAGGTTAAATACCTCCTAAAACAACACTAAGCTGGTTGGCTGGTTGGCCTGCAAAAGAAATAAAGTAATCACAATTTTTTTGTACAAGGTGTTGAAAATGGCGATCGAAGATTTGCGTGCGGCGCCGGTCATTTTGGTGACTTTTTCAAAATGATGTAGAGAATTATTGGAGTGGAAATTTAATGTTCTGTTTTCGCAGAAGTCTTGAGAATGTTCAGGTTTATTAAGGGCCGCAAATTTCAAACGATTTGGTCCATTTTTCACGGAGATAAGGTATTTTGAAGACGGAGGTCTTTATAGGCCTAATGAGCGCTAATGAAAAAAAAAGTTCGTTGCGAAAACGATAAACCCTCAGGTTTTTGATCTTTTGAGCAGAGGTCTCCTCTCAAATCTGTTGGTGAAGACTAGCTTCTTTACAGACTGAAAATTATTTTTACCTGCGTATTTAATTTTTTTCGTGGTTTGTTGGAAGTACGTCCACAACAAAAGCAACTTCCAGTTATTTCCCGTTTTGGCCTTCACACCTAAATTTTAAGTGCCTATACTTTTCTCTCTCTATAATCATCACCGTCACCCTCTTGTGGGTGAATGTTTGTAAAGATTGAACGACACGAATTAAATATTCATTAGGAAGATTCTACGGGAGTTGTAACTTGTCCCTGGTTAGCTCCACTTTAAGTTTTCTACGAAATGTCTTTCTTTAAAAAAAGCCGTCTGTCCTACCCCTCTGCGAAAAAGGTTAGCACTGTCGTTAAAAGGTTGCTGCGTTTTTATCCATAAAACCTTCCAGCATTGTGTTATTATGTTTTAAGTTTGGGCTATACCTAAAAACCCTTCAGTGTCAAATTTCAAACTGTAAACAAGTTGTTTGGTAACCTTAAACCATCCCAGTGGTATGTTTTAACAGTGAATAGAGCCTTTCATTTTATGCGTGCCCATAGTATTCAATTCTCTAACCCCTATCGCAGGCTAGGTTTATTGAAATGCGCCCGTTGGATTTTATCGTAGTTTACCAAGATAATCAAAAAACTAGACCTGAGGAAAGGCTGAACGGTGAGGGGCATATTACCAGAGCAGTAGATGGCCTCATTTATCTGTTAAATCGTATAAAAAAAATTAACCTTGTACATTTAGTCAAACCTAGTGTTTCTTTTTAAATGTCTTTTGCCCCATTTTCTAAATGCTTGTACGATTTTCCTGCATGAAGCAGCGCAGACAGCATTTAGTTAATGGCAGCAAAAATCAGTGTTCTTAACTTGTAACTTTTAATTTACTTAAAAATTTTCTAAGCCACAAAAACGTCAGTCCCCCAAAAATTCAAAACAGCGAAGTTAATATTTTTGTAAACAGTGGGATTTATTTCGTGTCAATTTTTACATGGCTTGGCAGTCTTGTGTTTGCATATCTTGTGTGCACTAACTCTTCTGTTTTAGCTTTTATTCAGAGTTCTAAGGAACCCTGAATAAAATCCTGTGTGTGGGGGCGTGTAATAACGGGCCACTAAAAGAACCATCGTTTTGTAACGGCGGACGCTATGACGGCTGAGGTGCTTGTAACGCCCCCGGTTTCCTTGGTTGACACGGAGTTTTCAGTTTAAGGTTTTCGGTAATTATAACGACTTTTATGATATAAGCACAGTTTAGGCTACTGTCCCGGCATGGGGAATGAAGCGTCGGTGTCCTAATTAAAGGGGCCTAACGTTAATACTACTGATAATCATTGCCACCAACGGTGGAATTAAGTTAACTGTTTAACGGAGGATAAAAGCTAAAATGGGCTACATATTTATTTTATACTCAAACAATTAATCACTAGCAAACGAACTGAAGTTTAAAACTTCTGGTTTTATTTTAACAACAGAGAATGTGAAAAGAACACTTTACATTTACGTTCACTAGAAGAGCTTTTGAAAAAAATATTAAAAGCAACAAAGATTGAATTTACAACAAGAAATTCACATATTCAGACAAAACGACAACTTGTGTTTTGAATAAGCTTCACATTTTCAGATTAGAAAAAGTAATACTGAGTGCTCCCTGAGACACCCGCAAAATTGAACAGCGTCTGCAAGTTACAATTTATCTGACAGTATGTTTCAACTTCCTAGAAGATCAACCGTCCACAGTTATGTTTCTAGGTTTTCCAAAAACAAAGGATCAACCTCCCAAAGTTTTTCCTAAAAATATCTAAAATGCAAAAAGCCCGGCTATTTTACAAGTTGGGCATAAAGTATGTTTCCTTTGAATCTCCACAAAGATCAAACCATCAGTTTAGATTAAAATTAGATTAAGCTAAACAAGAAAGGGTTTTGGCTTTAGTCTTCTGTACAGCCGTACTGGCTGAGAAGACTATTGCAACGACTTTGTCCGTCCGTCCGTCTGTCGCTTTTTTCAACTTCGCAACGGTACCAGAAATTGACAACCACTGTTTACAACGTTCGATTCAGTGTCAAAAGTTAGTTAAATAACATGGCAAATTAAAACATCGTTGCCTCCTTATAGCTAATAGACTTCTTCGACGTAACTAAATTAAATAATAACATTTCATCGTCGAATTGAAATCCTAAAGATTTGTGTTAACGCAGCCATAAAAACAAAAACATTTCAGCTTTGTTTAAAAGAGTCTTGTCGCACTGTTGCATGAATGAATAGGCTTACGATCGAAACTAATTCTCCATTAGGCCTATCTGCTACTCACGAAACTAAAACTGCCGTTAAAAAAAATGATGCCTAAAAAATGAAAATTAGGTCTTAAATCACGTTACCATGGCAACGTCAATAGTTGCTACGAGTCGCTGCTGCAGCGTTTCTCCTGTCCCTTCCCTACTACCACTGATCTATACATGCTACGTTGCGCATTACGTTGTAACACTGTAACTGTGCGCGCGGAGGCATACCGTGTTGCAAAAATGAATAGGTTTACTGTATACAATCCAAATCTCCGTTAGTTGTTACTTCCGAAATTAAAGTTGTAGATTAGGCCTAAACGCTGACAATTATGCCTAAAACGTAAAATAAACTAAAAAGCTAACACATTTGTAACGGGCAATTCTGAGGGTTACTGTTTTTAGATTATATAATAGAGATAGCTGTTGCAATGCAAGATAGAGAAGTATGCCTCACTATTGGTAGTGGCAGAACTGTAGAGAAGACCGGATGCGACTAGGTAGTCGCTGTAGCCGCTTATTTAGTAAGAGAACCACTCTGACATTATGGGGGTGGGGGACCAGAAATGCCGATGGCATCACCCCTCATAATTTTCTCTAGCTAGAAGTATATGAATGCAGAATAAGGGGTCCTAAATTAAACTTTCAAAAGCTAAACTAATAACATAACGAACCACTACCACTACCCTTCTAGCTTTGAGATATGTGAGCTGTGCTGACTGAGCTGTAGAGGGAGGGCAACTGGGGCTTTTTATGCTGGAGCAGCAGATTTTGGTTGCAAAAGTGCGGACGCCGAGGAGAGCTGCGGGGGTCTGATTGGTGGAGGCCCAGTAGAACAATGGAAATTGGGAGGAGAAGTCTGTTTCGTAAAGAGTTTTGGTGCAGAGCCGTTTGAAGGAGTAGGGACATGTAAAGATAGGCCAAATTGAGTTTAACTCAAGTGAACTTTGGGAAAGGCCTTTACATTAAGATACTGATTATGGATTGAATATTTACATGATTGCTTTGTGAAATGGCTCATGTTAAAGCTTAGTAGTTTGGCTTGGGTAATGAATAAATCACTACTATTAGATTTTACAAGCTCTAACTGTAAACTGTAGTGTTATACACCACAACTAGGTTGGGGGGGAAGGGGGAAAACAGTTTTAATGCACAGATTGATTTTGGTTGGCTTTGGGAACAGATCTTTGTAAGATATATTGTTTTAATTGAAGGAAAAGCTAGTGGTAACCTTCGGATGGTCACAGTCGGAGTTTTTCGGAGATTTAAAGCAAAAATATTTACACAAAAATTCGTGTCCGTGAGAATGCCGATGTCGAATTGTTTCGGACTAATGGTAGCGTTTCTGGGGGCAAAAGAATATACAAAAAGATTAAATAGACTAGCTCAGATAAACGCTATAACGCATTAATTAAATGGGAAGTTTAACCTTTGAGTTAAAAGACAGTTCAGGATCGTAGTGGAAATTTTTCATGACTTTTGCGGCTGACAAACATAATAAAAAATATCACACTTTAAACAGTATGTACTACAAATGTACATCGGGTTTCAATAATGGCAGCCGGAAATGGTGAGCGCTGCGGTTGGTTTTGGGAGATTTTCATATGTGGATTCTGCATCTTTTAGATGGAATTTTCAAATTCGGCCTTCCCCAAGAGGTTATTGTCTCAGGCTATTAAGGGTTGAAGAGTTTGGCCGTTTCTGTCCATTATTGAGAAAATGGCTGAGGTTTGAAAATTGAGGCTTTTGCTTTTTTGTGCACTCAAGAAAAAAAATTGTTCGTCGGGAAAACGAAGGTTTTTCGGCGGCCTGCTATTACAGTTTTCACAACGAACACCTTTTTTTTCTTTGAGCGCACAAACACGCAAAAAGACCTCAGTCTTCTACCCTCAGCCAATTCCGCAATAATGGACTAAATCGGCCAAACTTGGAACCTCTTAATAGCCACACACTCCAGCTACATCTCTGGGAAAACCGAATCCCGAAATTCCATCTAGAAGTTTCACCATCTCCATTTTAAAAACACTCCAAACCTACCGTAGCGCTCATCACTTCCGGCCGCAATTATTGAAAATTCGTTGTACATTTGTAATTTATTTTATTATTCTTTTCGGGCAAAAAACCCACAACACTAGCTTAGTTGTGCATTAAGAGGGGCTGCCTTCGGGTACTTAACCTCACATAAATGTGGATATACAGACATTTAGACGATATTTTTTATGTGTATTTGAACGATCGCAACTGCTATGAAAAATGTCCACCTAAATCAAAATCTGTTTATTTTTCTGCTCCAGCAGTATTCCAACTTAACTAATGCGTTATAGCATTCACTAAGCTAGATTATTTATTCATTTTATACCATTTATTTATAATCTTTTACCCCAGAACACTACCATTAGTCCGAACCAATTCGACATCGGTAATCACCGAAAACCTCAAACTGAAAACTCCATGTCAACCAATGATGTCGGAGGCGTTACAAGCAACCTCAGCCGTCGTAGCGTCCGCTGTTACAAGCCGCCAAGTTTCCAGCGGCCCTCCAAGATAGCTATTTCATTCAATCAGGGAAGGGCTGTCAGGGTTAATCCTACTAGCCAAGGTAATTGCACCGAATAATACTTTGGATGTTAAATGAAAACTTGAAGATTGCTATTCACGGTAGGCGTGTTCAAGTTTTCATTTGACGGCCAAAGTATTATTTGGTGCGATTAACTTGGCTAATACGATTAACCTTGGCGGCCTTTTCCTGGTTGAATGATATTACTACCTTCAAAGGCCGACCCTTTTTGGAAACTTGGTGGCTTCTCTTATTCCAGTTTTGGTTTAGGGTGGATAGGTATTGCTTCCGTCGAGAATCACAGTTCCCTTGGTAGTCAAAAGCAACGAATAACGCGCCTCGATCGCTGCCTACGAACACTAGCTTGGAATATCCTTCAAGATAGCTGAAAAGTAATATCAAAAATTTATCCTCCCCAACCCTAACAATTCTTGTTAACCCATAACCGCCCAGATACTAACGTACACCTTCAACGTATAACAGCAAAAAACTAAGTCCCAGGGCGAGCTTTGTGAGGGGTCCCCGGGGACCCCGAGCAAAGCGGGCAGTCACAGCCCAGTGGTCAGCGTCGTCGGCTCCAAACCGAGAGAATGCCGGTTCGAATCCGAGAACCGACCCAAGTACCACATGGACTCTAAAAAAAGGGTCTGAAAGTTCTTTCAGACGGTTATGGTTTAATAGTAAATAAACAAATCAGTTTTTTTTTATTTTACCTTGTATCCTTCAGCATGCGTTTAGACAATTTTGAACAGTACAAAATCAGATTACGTTAATAAAGGAGCATTCGCAAATTAAACTGAGGTTGAGCAAACGGAGGTTACTCAACGGAGGTTGAGCAAATGTATTGTTACCATTTGTTAGATGAGGAGGAGGGAGTGTGACAAATTTTATGTTACACATAATTTTCGCTAAATTTGTTCGGTCACTCCCTTTAGGGACCGGTCATTATTTATCGTTGGGGGGCATGAAGGAAAAAATGTGACCGCTGGATTTTCGATGACCCCCCCCCCCCCTTTAAAACCTTGCAAAAAAATCGTGACCCGTCCCCCCCCTCCTCTGATGAAGGTCCAAAACTAATGCAACCCACCCATTCAAAGTTCAAAATTAATGTTAACTCCCCCCCCCCAAAAAAAAGGTTGTTGTTTTGTATGACTATTGAGACTGCAGTCGAATTCCAGTGGTCAAATCAAATACGTAACATTCTCCAACGACAAATGACCATTAGGTGTAAGGAAAATGAGTAACGTTTTCAATGAAAGAGCAGGGTTGTGTTAAAAATGTTCTATAAAAATTAACGTTGAAAGATCGAAGATGTGTTTCTTAAATCCATTTTGTAGCGATTATCGTACAGCGTGGTATGACGAACTCTCTTTGCTTGTACGTCCACATCCCCACCTGAAAGACAGAAACAGCCACAGAACCAACAGGCAAGGCTTTTCTAGGACGTTTTCTGACGCTGCGTAGTACTGACAGGTTCAAGATCTTATAAACGCTTACATAGTGGGGGGTATGGGGTGCTTGCATCCCCCCACTCCACCGAGAAGCTGAGGCAATTTTTGAATTTTTACTGCTGAAAGTGTCATTTTGAGGTTAAAAAATTACGTTTTTGCCCAGTTTGGTCAGTGTTATTTTGTGACCACCCTGTTTGACGGAACTAGTGGCGTAACCAGGAATTTGGGCAACACGAGCCTAGGCAGAGGGCAACATGTGCATGAGGAAGACCTGGTGCCTGGTGGTGGGAGAGGAATGTTTGGCCGATGGATGTTAACTTTTTTTCCTACTGACCGATGGGGAGGTTGTACATTAAATTCTAATCACTACAATTTTCAATGAACAAATAGTCAAATACCAATTACAGGCCTACAGTACTGTACTAGGCCTACAATAAAAAAATATAGAAATAATTTTTATCGTATGTGAATGTCTGATGGGGTCGCCTTCACAACTTCACAATTAAAAAAAAAAGGAGAAAAGAAGCAATATGCAACGATGACGTGACGAAGGAGGAGTCAAAGTTTAGTGACACCGTTGGATGGATGGAAAATAGGTAGTTACTGGCGAAAAGGGCAACGTGTGCATTGTACATGTTTACACACCCTTTGTAGCGGCCGAAGCTACGACTGTAGAGGTGCTTGTAGCCTCGCCGACATCAAGATGGTTTTGACCTTTAACTTCTAGTTGTGGTGGCGGTTTTTACTTTTACGGAAAACAGCACACGTATGCTACTGGCCCAGTACGGGTAACAGAGAGTCATTTGTCCTAACTGTAGGCTAACTAGACAACATTAAAGGGGGGTATTCGCTGCCACCAGGTGGGTGTTTCTAAATGCAG
>JAHWFP010070710.1:2647-20090 GCA_023313725.1 Lithobius niger
TGTGTATTTTCCAAATATCAATCATGAAGTACCTGGCAACTATCCGCTTGGCTATCGAGTTTAACCTCGTAATTTTGATTGTAAGCCATTAGCTGCAATGAGCGCGGCAGCGCGAACTAGGCACTGGTTGTTGAGGCTCCATGCGTGTAGGAGAAATTTCGCTATGCATTCGAACTGTCGTTAAATACAATAGCTTACTGCCGATAGGACACTTTGCCGCATTCTGCGTTGATATTTATTTTTGAATCTGGTACTAATTTTGAAATGTTTTTTTTTTATAATCACACACCCGGGGGAGGGGGGTGAATATCACCCGTGCTAAAATAACGCCACGTATTTTATATAGGGCAGTAATAATGTCGGGAAAGAATCTGTTCAAGCTGCCATCATGTTGCTTTGAAAGTACTCCTCCCGTCTATAGACGAGTGATTTCCCTTCATATTGATCTTACGAAGGAGAGAAATTTAAGATACGTCATCTATTGCTACGTGTGAAAATTTTGTATGATTGCAATTGGCCGTGTACATGTCTATTTCACATGCGTTTTACGATTTACGTGAACGGAATATTAATCTGATGTACCTATTATTTTATTTAAGATGATTCCAACAATGCCGATACGACGATAGTGGCGACGAGTAAGGCCGTCAGTGTCACCGCTGTTCTCTACCCGCCGCTAAGAAAGCGGTGTGGTAGAATCTGACATTCGTTGGTGGCAACGGCTGAGCCGTTTGTACATATTTTGTATGTATTTTATATTGGGAAATTTCGTGTATTCATGATCACAGATTTCTGAAAGTTTTCCAAATTAATTCAAGATTTATTAATTTCGTAACTCCTTAGTAATTTTTAAATTTTATTACATAATTTCTTATTTCATTTATCCGGCCAATATTAAACAATTTCTTCATTGTTTAAAATATTGGCCGGATAAATGAAATAAGAAATTATGTAATAAAATTTAAAAATTACTAAGGAGTTACGAAATTAATAAATCTTGAATTAATTTGGAAAACTTTCAGAAATCTGTGATCATGAATACACGAAATTTCCCAATATAAAATACATACAATATCCGTGATCATGATTTTATTACGTACGTCTATAATCGAATAAACTTGTATTTCAGGTATATAATTTCTTTTGTTTTAATTTAATTTTTTTTCTCAATGTTCTGTGTTTCATTTTATTTTACTTATGTGTGGTTTCATTAATTTCAATTCATTCATGTTTGTTTTATCCAATAATACATTATTGTTTCCATATTATCTTAATGTTGTGGTTGTAAATGTTCGTGACCATTATTCATGCCGGTTACCGTAAATCGCTGTAATGACCTAATTTTAATTTGTCCAAATTTCTTAATTTCCAAATTTCTAGAAATTTGTAGCTTCTGTTTATTTTAAAAGTTTCATACTTCAATTTTTTTCTGATTATTTCCAGTATTCTACTTTAATTTCCGATTACATCAGATTTGTGTGTGTACATATTTTGATTTCATGATTTCATCGTTCATTTTGTTGTATATGTATCATATATTTGTGTCTTAAATTTTCGTATTATTTGTTTTCAATTTTTTGTGTGTTCGCCACGTGTTGTGCTTATATTATTTACCTTTAATTTTGCCAATTTTTTCCTGTACTGTACGTTATGTTTGCACTTGTGTACATATGGTTGTATATATGGTTTTGGATCGTGCTTTCTTGTTTAAAATTGTCGTATTTTATATTGTTTTGAACTTTTGTTTCGTATTTTCATGCTATCTGTTTGTACTTTTTTTTCGATTTTCAATAATAGTTTTTCTATAACAAGGTATGTGTTTCTTGTCTCCAATTCATTTCTATATTACATTTCGAAACTCAATAAACATAAATTGTGTTCTTGTTTTAAGCCGTGAAACATGTTTTTTATTGCCATTTGCAATTACTACTAGAAATGAAAATGCGCCGCTGACTGCGCGTAGCCGCCGTACTTTTGTTTTCAGGAAAGGTAGTTCTATTCTCCTCACTAGGGTCCCCACGTGCAGAGCGTGCGAGTGCTCTCCACGTTGACGCCATGTTTCCTTTGTTCACCGACGGATACGCAATGTTTACTCGTCATCAATGTTTGCCTCTTCCAACTGCCGACGCAGCCTAATTTCTGGTGGCCACTTGCTACTATGGGTATTGTAACCGTGCGTGGAAGCAGACATTCTTTGTTTATTAAGTTCATATTCTATTTTATGGTATTTATTTTGTAACTGAGCGGCCGATTTTGGCTCGACGCATTTACGTTTCTTAGTTAGGCTCGTTTCTGGGCCGCTAGCTGCATCGTCGGTTTCAGAAGGCACAAATGGTGGCGGGTGAATCTCCGATAAATGGTCTGTTGGGTCTTCCAACAGTTGTGCTATGTATTTTTGTAATTTTATTTCAGCTTCCGTTAACGTTCCATTAAGCTGCTCCGAGAGTTCCACGTCCGTAGGTCCATTGAAAGTAATAGGTTGGTTATTCGTTTTTAGGAACATGGTCTTAAATTGTTTACGTGTGCACGAACAACTTTAAGTGGATCCAAAAAATGTACGATACGAACGATCATGTCGTTTACGAATTACATTATTCTGTAAGGACCTGTCCACGCTTGAAGTAATTTCGGAGAAATTTGTTTAATTGATAAGAAGTCGCGTAAAAGCACGTAATCGTCAACAAGGTAACGATACGGGCATGCTGTGCGATCATAAAAATTTTGTTGTCTCTTAACTGCTTTCCAGTTATGCGCTCGAGCGACTTCAAGAGCTGCTTGAAGTCTAGTCTCTAGACGTACTATAGTGTCGTCACTACCATAGCAAATCCTTGGTGGTTCCAGAGCTAGTGCACTCGGTAGTCTGAATTCTGACTAATGATGCAAATAATGTGAGCTAATTAGTGTAGTAGAATTAGGGCATGCATTCAGCGCTATCGCCACTAGATCGAGGTATCCACACAAATTTTCAGAACAACTAGCTGAAATTTTGCGTAAGATAGTTTCTATTCTTTTATTTGCGGCTTCTACGGTTCCTCCAACCCATGACGTGTTTGGAGTGAAGTTGATCTGCTTAATATTGAACAAATTTGCTAATCTTGACACAATAGCATTATTTATCTCGCTTCCGTTGTCTCCTCTCAGCTACACTGGTGCTCCGTATCTAGCAATAAGACGAGAGAACAACTTATTAGCTATAGTTTCAGCCTTTTTATCGGGAATCCCGACTGCAATTATGTGACGAATAGGGTCATTATGTAGACATTGTTATGAACGCTTCTGTTCAAAGGACCGATGAGATCCATGCTCCACGAGTACCCTGGTCTCTGTAGTAATTGATAGGCCCATAGCTTAGCCTTGAGTGGCTTGTTAGGTCGACATAAGCTTGGCATACTGGACAAGTCTTAACATAATGAGCAATGTCATCATACTTCTTAGGCCAATAACAAGGTAGTTCTATTAAATCTCTGATTTTCTAGGCACCACGATGTCCGGCACCTGCGTCTCCGATACAATAGTTGCGTAGAGATTTTGGTTTTGGTATACACATCTGTGCTAATTATGCATCCGACATTTAGAAGGGTCTGCTAGCCAAATTCTATACAGAATCCCGTCATAGCGTTTACAAAAGATATTTCTTTTACTTGAAGTGTCGATCAGATCCTCTGCTGACTGATCTTTAAGGCGTTTTATGATTTCGCCTAGGTATGGGTTGTTTCTCTGTTCTGCCGCTACGTGTTGTCATGTCCAGTCTGGATATTGACTCCCTAGGGCAGCGACTGGTGTCTCTATAAGAGAAAGTGCATCGGAAACTGCTAGAAATAGACCCGCTTATGACGTAATATGAATTCATATTCTCGTAATTAAAGTAAGATTCTTTCGAGCGGAGGGGGGGGGCGTAGGGAGGAGGCACAATAAAGATAGCAAATTGCTAAATGATCCATGGTCAAGAAAAACTTCTTACCAATAAATAGTAACAAAAGGAATCTATACCATGAATTATGGCTAAGTTTCTCTCGTTGTAGTAGTCTCTTTTCTTTCCGCCTCAGTGAGCGTTCGAGAAGTGTAGGCCAAAGGGTAGTTTACACCTCCATGGTACTGAGATAAACATCCTCCGATCGCTACGCCGCTTGCATCAGTTTCAAGAAAAAATGGTTGAGCTAAGTCAGGGTGCTTCAGCGGTGAACTTTTACCATAGCCTGCTTAAGTTCTTGAAATTTACCATACCTAAGAAAAAACGTACTTGTTTAGGCATCTTAGGAGTAGGATAATGTTGCATACAGGGTTCATGCTGATATCTGAAAATGAATATCCCTGACTATCCCTGATTTTCCCTGACTTATTTCTTCAAATATCCCTGACCAAAACACTTGCACTTTTGTTGAATTTTTCAATTACACAGAGTCAACTGCTCACTCTGCAGGCCTGCCATCATGGCTACATCTGGAAGGCAAACGCAATTATTTTCTCAATTTTATTTTAAGTAGGACAAGAAGATAGTAAGTAGTAAGTAGCACAGCGAGGGGAAGTTACGAGTACACACGGTTCATTCTAAAAACGAAATTCTCAAAATCGAAAAAATGGTTCTAAAAAAAAACCTAGTTCATTCTAAAACGAATATGCCTGACTATCACCGACTTTTCACCAATTTTTCATTTTTTCCATGACTTTCCCTGACTGTTTTTCATATCCCTGACTATCCCGGATTTTCCGTGACTTTCCAAGTCAGTATGAACCCTGTGCACAGCCTTTGTTTTATCACTGTCAGGCTGTATCCCGTTTTCATCTAACAAAACTTAAGAACTTGACTTACTTTCGAGCAAATTCACATTTTTCTATGCTGAGTTTCAATCCGGAACGAGCAACTAGTTCTAGTGCTCGATTCACATGACTGATGTTGGTTTTAAGATCTGGACTACTTAAAAAACATTCGTAACGATAAACGGTACAATAAGCCCCTAGTACTTCCGCAAATATTTGCTGTGCACATTGGGAGCCTGTTAAAGAAATACGTCTTAGATTTGCTGAGAAACACGTCTTAGGTTTAGCTGATTCAGCTAACTTAAGGTGGTAAAATTCAAACTTGAAGTCTAGACGTGAAATATTTAGCGCCGTTTAGGTGTGCCATGCTCTCTGTCACAGTTGTTATTGGAACGCTTACACTTTCAACAACAGAATTCAGTCCTCGTAAATCTACAACTACTCTATAACCAGTTGGCCTTCTCTTATTCATTAGACGGAGATAACCGTCCTGATTTTCCTTCTTTAATTATACCTACTCTTTGCATTTCATCAAGATATTTATCTAATAATTCACGTTGGTGAAAGGGAACTAGATACATCTTGGAACTTACTGACTGGGAATTACCTGTTTCTCTAGGGACCTCGTGTCCCTCATAACATCCAAGATCAAAATCATTTTTTAGAAAATGAATCCTGATGAATTCTTAACATATCTAGGAATTACTCAGATTCTTCCTTATTTAAGTCCGGAAATATGAACTTATGTTTCAGAACATTCCATTCTGCATCGAGTTCTTCTTTCGATTTAGGCTTGGAAGCGTCAGCTAGTACCCTAGCTGGCTCTTCCAGTGAGCTTTAACTCTGTTTGGATTGCTGCTGAGAAATCTCGCTGGGACTTATAGTTTGAGCCTCAATGGGACTTGTGGTGGGTAATTTTGAGTGTACCGTATCTACAGAAGTTTCGTCCTCGTATTCGATAGTAGCAGTTGTGTATGTGCCTAGGATAGTACCCGCTTTTAGTGCTACGTCGTATGCATTAAAATTAACAGACATCACTGGAATAATACCTGTCGGAGTCGTGTTAACAAGACTGAGCGAGACGTACAGGAAATTCGCCGTTTTCGGGTTCGAATGCTCCTGTTTGGACTTCGGGAAATGGAAAATTCCAGTAATTCAGGACTCACAATTTGATGGAATTACCTTGTCTCGTCATAAAGAGAATGCAATATCTATGAGTTACTGTTTAGGCGTACAATTCCATGTAGAATTAGGATTATCATCACCTTCTTCATCTGTAGCTACGTTAAGCATGGCTACGTAAATGTGATTAGACCTATAATTTTCTCTATTATTTCCTTATTTTGGTTGTAAGCAACATAAGCTAATTCTGTTATTAGGGCAATTTATCGCTAACGCATCTGACTTGTTAGTCAGAAAATCGCATCCTAATTGCACTGAAATATCACCAAAAGAACCATCAAGTACGATAACAAATTCCTGATTTCTAGAAAATTCACATTTTTCTATAGTAGTTACTATTTTTCTATCCGTTTTGAATTGTTTATTTCCTACACCAAGTAAGCTTACCAGCGTAGGCATCGTAAGCATAGTACACTTTATACTTACATTTCTAAGCATACATTATGCTGCTGTGTTAGTAATTAGCAAAAGTGATGAGCCAGCGTCTAATAAACATATCTCTGGCCTATTTCCAACGTCAAACACCAAGTGTGGACGTGAATATTTACGTTAGGTTTATTTAAAACCGTATTTACGTGAACACTGTCAGTGTTAGGCGCTGTTTGCTCTGAATCAAGCGATGCTTCGTTGTGGTTCTCGGCTGCGCTACTAGTATCAACCTCGAACCCTAGATGGTGCTGCATGTACCATTTGTTGCCCGTTTGAGCTGAATGCTCGTAAGCAAGTTTCCTCGCTCGCTCAGTGATTGGTGTTTCGCTGGCGAGGAATTCGGCCGTTGCCGACGCTTTTGCTGTCCCAAAACGTCAAGCAAATAGTAGGGTCGTTGACCCCTATAACTGTCAGAATTCGAATTTTTTAATCTTTCTGCGCTGTATGTTACATGCCTATAGAATTACCGGAAAGCATTTTAACCCCATCTTTGTAAAATGTTTCGCTCGTGTGTTTAAATTGGACTGTGCGTTCACCGCCTAATAACGGAATAACTATTGGTTTATTAGTATCCACAGGATTTAACCCAGTGTGAAAGTTAGTGGAATCCAAACCATCTTCAAATAGTGTTACGATCATTGAATAGCAAGTTAAACTATACTTCTCGTTAACTGTTTTCAAAGCATTTGTAAATTCGCCTACGAGATTTCGATTACCCTATATCGATCTTACAACATATTTTGAAAGAACTCTACTGAAATATGACGCTATGCGAGGTAACGCTAATGTGTGATCTGGTAAAGCAAGTTTCTGTTGATGCTTTCAGCATCGGAATAGTTTGAGCATTAATTTGTTCGCTTCATCATTCGAAAATAAGGGAAAGCACGTGAGTACTATTTATCTCGTTATTTTGATTAACAGGTGTTTGTGCTTGAACTGAGCTGACGTGTGGAGTTTGATCGTCACTGCTCTGTTCTAGCTGACTATTTATTTGACCTGAATCCCTGTGATTATTCAGGCTACTAACTCTTTGAACTGTTGTTATACTGATTTGACTTATCACCTTGGTCTACGTCTGTAGCATGCTGTGGAACTTGATTTAGGTTACTGTTATTATTTTGCCTTTGCTGACTTTCATTTTGATTTTGTCTACCGTTGTTATTATTGCCATTATTTTGGTTTTGTTGGCCGTCTGCATTACTGCAACCATTGTTAATGGTTTGAAATGCACAAGGGTTATTTTTCTTATTGAACTGTACCGAGTCCCTGTTTCCAAATCCTTAAAAATAGTTTCCCCGTTTTCCGCGGTTATTTCCTCTGTATTGGTTTCCTCCGCGACCGCATCTGCATCTTATTATTTTTAGGTGGGGTATCCATAAAGCCCCAATGTTCTTCTTTACGTTGTCTGCAACGTTGTACGTTGTTGCTTTCAGTACGGCATTCACTTTTGAAATGCCCACGGCCTAAACAACAATAGCACTGCTTGTTGTGTGAAATTTTAGTGTTAACTGTGTTAACCTTAGCCTCATTTAGTTATGGTTTAGCATTATGTAGTTTAGTTATTCCTTTCTCTAACGAGTTTATTTATCAAGCACTGTGCCAAAAGCAAGATTATTTACTTCCGTGTTTGAAGTTTGTTTATTTGCTGCAGCTTCGGCTGACTGAGCAGAATTAAGGCTACTGTTGTCGCTTTGGTAACCTGCCAAAACTCAACGCTTGAAAATAGCTGCTTTGTACATTTTACGAAATGAAGTCTGCACTTGTGAAGTAATGTGCACCTCAATTTCGCGTGGCATTGCACGAAGAAAAGCTGAACGCATTCCTTCGTCCTTAGCTATTTGTTTATATTCCTGTTGAGCTGCGTTATCTGTAGGTTTAATTCTCAAAGTTGTGAAGCCATTTTCTCTAGCCTAGCTGAAAATGCCTCGATAGTTTCACATTCGTTTAAACGAGTTGCGTGAAACATATGGGGTTATAACTTCACCTCCGCAACCAAATATATCGATTAAAGTTTCCTTAAATGTCAACCAACTTAGAGACTCAGCCACGTGGGGAATCATAGCTAAATAGATCACTACTTCTCCCGTGCATTTGCTACATGCAACTGAAATTAATTCGGAATCCTTTAATGTAGGATCCAGAGTGCGTAACTTTTCTACCATTAATACAAATGTAAAGATATCTAGTGAATCATCACCTGAAAAAGGCAATATTGCTTTTCGCGGAATGTAATTCCTCCCAAAGCCCGATTTCTCCTGTGGATTCCTACTTTAAATAACTTGAAATGATTCAGCTATAGTTTTTAAGCTGACTTCAAGCTGACTTTTGCTTGCTAGCCTAGCATTATCATTATTTGTTTGCAAACAAGTAGCCTAAGTGTGATCCAAAATTCTTTGAACCAAGTGACTGTTCATCAACACTGTTAGACTGCTGTCCACTACTTTGGTGTAACATTTAGCGGTGCATGATTATCCGGTGGAATTTGGAATTTTATTACCACATTTGGGGTAAGTGGCACATGAGAGTGAATCGGTGCTTGAGGATTTAATGGTATTTGAACGTTAACTGGCATTTGAGCTTTATTTTGCGTTTGAGAAAGTGATTGCCCGTGAGAATTCAGTCGTGCTGTTACGATTTAAAGGAACATTTTTTGTGTGGCACATTTGAATTTGATGGCACATTACGGTTAAAATGAACCTGAGAATGCTACGGTACCTGAGAGGTGTTAAGTGGTACCTGAGAGTTATTAGGTGGTATCTGGTAGTTATTAGGTGGTACCCGAGTATCCCGTGGTACATGACCATCGTGTGAGGATCTAGAACCAAGTCTACCCCTAGAATTACCCCTATTTTGATTTGAGCGGTTTGTTGAATGAGACTAGACTCACCTAGATGGTGGTAAGTTTAATGCATCATTGATATCATCTATGGCATCAATGGTATCGGAACGCTCCTATTCCGAGTCCATTTCATCTGGACTAGTATTAGTGTTATCCAGATTTGGGGTGCTAACTGAACCGTCAGTGAATTCAACAAAATCGCCTCCATTTGAGGGCCTTCTAATAGGTCTACCCTTTGAAGAAACCTGAACAGTGCCTCTAGCACAATTTCTTCTAGGCATGTTTTTAACAAGTTAATACTAGGTTAACTGCTAGCATTAAGTCTTATTTAATCACAATATTTCAAATAATAGCACATAATCACTGCACTTTGCAACTCCAAAGTGAAAATTCCCTTTAAATAAAAAAAATATACCAAGCCTATATACACATTGATAAGGGCAATAATATGGTGTAGATCATGAAACACTACTGCAAATAAATTTCCTACAGTGGAAAATAAACTAGCTTAAATAACACTTGATTTATGCCTATAAATTACCAAAATTACAATTTCTGGTAAAAAAAAAAGACTATATGATGCCTTTAAATACAATTTCCCTTTAAAATGCACATAATATTCAACACTAAAATATGTTGTAATAGCCAATATGCGAACCTGTTATTTACCATGAAATAACCACTAAAATCCAGCAAAATCAACAGTGCTATTTTCCCAACAAAGCTTATAAGCGTTCCCGTAATATCAGTGCAAAAGTATTTGTAAACAAACTAACGATTGTTACTCGCCTGCGAAAAAATTTTTCGTACTAAAATTACGTTTAAACACTATGAAATGACATGCTTTCAAAATAAACTGGGCAAATACAACTAATTATTTTTTCAGTTTGTTTTTTTAATTTCTACTTTTTACGCTTCCGGAAAATTTAAGGTATTGAATCGCACTTATGATACTATTGCAATGATCTATTTTAGCGAGCAATTGTCCCAAAATAAACCATTATTGTCAGGATAGCTAGTTGTATTCAACCAAGATATAACACAAATATAGCACTGGAAAAGTGAGGCGAAATGATGAACAACAGTTCAACAACTACTTGGGTCTTTTAATCGACACTCCGTATACACAATACACAATATTGACCCTACAAAGGTCAATTAAATCGAGTTATAATTTCTGTGATTCGAGATCGGTTTGATTACATTAATCAACAAACAGCTCGCGTGATTAGCATTCTTACTACAATTGCAGTTGGAATAATTCCGAATACGGGATCGTTAAATAAATGACTGGCTTTAAAAAAAGGATTAAGCGCGTTGCTTTAACTATGGTTCAGTACAACAATCATTGTTATAATTACTGAAATACTACTTAGCTCGTACGAAGCTTGGCCGTAGCTAACGCTCGGTCGCTTGGCTCCTTCTCCCTGCTTTTACATCAGGTGTGCGGCACGGCTTCGTCCGCCCGTGAACTGATCGGCTTAGACGATGGTAGCATCGTGTAAACTTTAAAATGTCGAATGATAAGCTACATTCCTGACGTCTGCCTTAAATAGTTGTGCGTTATCGCACTGCAATCTATTGATTTATTATAGTATCTTTTAGAAATTGTGTGACTTGACAGTCCAGGTCCTTATTACTGATTAGGGACCTTTACGCTTGTCAATCACTGTATTGTTGGTTCCAAAGGGCATCCGCTGATTCTCTGTGTTGTGCTCTTGAGTAGTTCACCGACTTAATTAACTGTCACCTGCACACCTCCGCGCGAATGATTAATTGTCGCATTTAGGAGAATGATCGTTCATGGATGACGATCTAAACTAATTGCAATTCCTTCCAGAAATAGTATGCTTCACTGATCATGTCGTAAGTAATGTCGTAGTTTAAATGCCTACTCCTCAAACTTAACAATATTGTAATTACGCCGGTTCAATTTATAACGGAATGTTTAACTATTCGGGTATTCTTTGAAAAGTGCCCCTTGTGTGAATTAGTACTGGAGCCATTTTGCTCTAGCATGAGTAATATTTGATTCATGCATTAAATAAATGTATGATATTAATGAAAATATGTGTATAATTAATTAGCTGTATTTTTCTGTTATAAAGACTAATTAGGCTTAATAAAACCCTAACACCACTTGCATAATCGTAAGGTATTTAACCATGATTTAACGAAGGTGTTGAAACCAAGGATACTAAGACTGAGTTGTTTTGCTTGATGGTTTAATTATGTTTATATTTTGGTGGAACCATGATCATACCACGGCATCATAAATGGGACAACTATAGTTTTACGTAGTTAGACGAACAAAAGAATACATATTTCTTCACCTCATTTTTACACTCAATTTTAAACATACACGTAATTATGGTAGAAACCATGATTTAAGGTGCAGAAACCAAGGATACCAGGGTTGGGTTGCTCTCCTCTATGGTTTAATTGTATGTATATTTTTGTTAACGTTTGTTATCAACATTGGGCATAGCGGTTTTATGAGGATCGACTAATCCAGGATATATCAGTTTCATATTTTGGTTTTACAATGGTAAAACACTTGCATAATTATGGTAGTTAACTGTAATTTAATCAAGGTGGAGATACCATGATCGGGGTGTTTTGCTCCTTGGTTAAATTGTATTTATGTTTTGGTTAAAGCATTCTATCAAGAGTGGGATAATAGAAGGTATACAACCAAGGATGTATTAAGGTTTTATGTTTCGATATTTCATTTAATCTCGACTTTACAATGGTAAAACAGCTGTATAATAGTAGTAGTTAACCATGACGAACTCAAGGTATAGAAACCATGGATGCCAAGGTTGGGTTATTTTACCCGTGGTTAAAATCAAAATTAAATGGGACAACCAAATATGAAACCATGATATACCTTGGTTAGTCTACCAACAGATAAACTCTCGTGCACATGTGGTAATGAGTACCATGATTTAATCATGGTGCAGAAACCATGGATACTGAGGCAGGGGTGTTTTTCCACTATTGGTAAACACTATTTACATTTACATTAAATAACTGTATTAACAGAGGGCAACTATAGTTTATTAACAGAGGGCAACTACAGTTTATGTGTGAACAATAACCATGAATTAATATTGGTTTTATGTAGATGTATCCATGATCAATTATGGTTTCTTACCATGGATTAAATCAAGGTTAAGAAACCATGTTAAATAAACTAAGCCTAAAAAATTAATGTATTCGAAAATTAAAGGATGCCAAAATACTAAATAATTTTGATAGTTTCAAATTTTGCTAGAGTTAAATAAACTAAACCTAAAAAAATTTTCAAAAATTAAATAAGATTCAAAAAACAGCGTAAGGATCAGTTGTAAGGTTATAAAACTGTGAAACTTTTTTCCCCCGGTATAATAAAAAGGATAAACAATTATTTCGAAAGGAAACCAAAACAATTTTCACTTGTATTTATTGTTAAGGGAACCTTCCCTAAGCAACATCAACTACGAAAACATCTTCGCTCGCAGCATCAGTTCAAAAATGAAGAACGCGCGTGCTTCGAAGATCGACGGCCCGACTCTTTCAAGGACTGTTCTCTAAACCAAATGCTGGCACTTTGGCATCGAGAATATGAAATGGCAATACCCGAGAATTTGGGCGATCCTCTACCATTATTCGATTCGTTGCGTATAGCCATACACTCGTTGCTGATAGTTTGTATGGACCAGATGGCTAGTTGTAAGGCACAGTTATGCTTATAGAGTTCTTTAAGGATATAACGTTTATCGAAACATTTTTTTGGTCCCGCTACTTCGAGCTGTATAATCCGAACGTTCCCGCTTCATTTTTTTGGTCCCGCTACTACGAGCTGTATAATCCGAATGTTCCCGCTTTATTAGACGAGGCTTTCGAAAAGATCCAGAAGACGATCGACAAATTTACCAGGGGGTGGGGGGAGTGGATCGGCTATATCCCGCATAACCAACTTAATTATCAGAGCGCCGAGTACCAACCGCTGCGAGCTTTGTCTTATATTCCTCTACTGCACACTCTCAAGCCTACGGCGGGCGTATTTGTAAATGTAAAAAATGTAAACGATCAAAAGTGCTTTCTGTACTCGGTATTATCGGCGGGTTGGGGACTGACGAGTGTAAACCCCGAAGACTACGAAGAGTTTGAAGAATCACTCTACATTAGCTCGCTGTCCTTACCTGATGAAGCTCGGTGAAACCTGTAAATTTGAAAAAGCTAACGATCTTTCGATCAACGTCATCGGTTTTAACGAAAAAGAGGGACCGCATCTGCTCAGAGTTTCTAAAAATCACGACGAAAAGCCCATCAACCTTCTCTTGTGTAAGGAAGATCGTATTTATCACTCAAGCAAAGCCCCTCCGCCTCATGGTGTGGGAAGTCTTTGGCTATTTCCTAAATTTAGGTTCGTTACTGGTCTGTAACAGATTAGCCCGTTTTTAAATGTTTTTTTGTTTAGCTACTAATTCTCCAGGAACTACGCTACGATCTTCCTTGTATGTCGTACAGGCAGAAATATGTGTAGGCTACTCAGTTTAGTAGTCCGTTGTGGCTGCTGGTTCATTTAAAATGAATAAAGAACATTTTGCCAGCCTCCAGCCAGGCCGGCTAAAAATGGTTTTTTTTTGCCTAAAACATAACATACTTAACATACTTAACCCGATAATTTTAGCATTACATTGTAGCGGCCGAAGCTACGACTGTAGAGGTGCTTGTAGCCTCGCCGACATCAAGATGGTTTTGATCCTTAAGTTTCTAGTCCGGGTGGCTGTTTTTACTTTTCAGGAAACAGCACACATGTACTACTGGCCCAGTATGGGTAACAGAGAGTCATTGGTCCTAACTGTAGGCTAACTAGACAACTTTAAAGGGGGTTATTCGCTGCCACCAGGTGGGTAGTTATCTGCAGTCCTGAGTTTAAATAATAAGTGGTTTTCTTAGTTAAATTAACTCTAGCAATTAATCGTACTAGTAAACAACTGGTGTTTCACAAACTCTAGGTTTATTAAAAGACAGTTAAATATAAAAACAAATATTTACATTTTATCAGACTAGTATCACAAGAAAGCTTCAAATAAAAACAACGCGGGATTTACAATTGAAATCCGACAAGAATTTACATTAAATTCAGTTCAAACCTTACAACACGATGCAAAAAGTAAAAAGAATTTCGAAGAGAAGAAAAAGTTCAGCCGGGAACTCGCAAGAACCCTCTATTAAGTGCAAACCGCGGGAATTGCACAAAATAGTCCAAGACTATGTTTTAAGTCCGACTTAGAATCAAATCTAAAATTTAAGATTTTGTTACAATTAAGTTACAAAAAATTTGCCGATCAAACAAAAATGCTTACATGAGTTTGGGACAACTGGCCATCGAAGTCTAAGCTTCTGTGTTAGAGTAAATTCATACAATAAACACGGTAAACAAAGCTGGTTTTATAGGAAGGGACTGTGAACCCTGACGAAGGGACAGTGAACCCTGACGTTATGGGGGTGGGGGACCAAAAATGCTGATAATGGCGTCACCTCCCATAATTCTCAAAGCGTAGGTTAGTTTTTAGTTAGAACTAAAATTTTGAATAGGGTTTCCAAAAATTAAATTTTCTAAAATAATACTAGTCTAATACGAACCACTACCTTTGCCCGGCATGGCAACAATTGGACACGGAACATCTCTGTTACCGACTGGCGTAGCTACCTTTGGCTTTAGATCTGTTGAACATGTGCTGACGATGGAGGGGGACTGGGGCTTTTTATTCTGGAGCAGCGGATTTTGGTTGCCAAGGCGCGGACGCCGAGGAGAGCTACGGGGGTCTGATTGGTGGAGGGCTTGGAGAACAATGGAAAAGTCAGCACAGCAAAGGGTTTGGGAGCCAAGCCGTTTGGCGTTACTGGGGCATGGGAAAACAGGCCAGTTTTGAGTGCAAAACAAAGGAAAATTCGGATTTGGCCAATGTACTATTAGAAAATAAAAATAGTTGGATTTAAAAGCTTGTAGTGTGGCTTGTGCAACGAAGGAATCACTGCTGCTAAATTAAACAAGCATTTTAAATGGGAAAACAACGATGTTACACATCGCTACTAAGGGGGGGGGGGACTTGAAAGTATTGTTCAAACTTTGGTTTGTTTTTAACAGAAGGATTGCTCAGATCTATTTGCATTGTATTTAATAGAAGGAATGCCAGTTTGTTTACTTTGGGAATGGTAGCTACAGTCGGAATGCACGAGATTTTATTTACAACAACAAAAACGTGTCCGGTAAAATTCGAAGCAACTGTTGCCTTAAGCTCCGGTAGTGGTGATGGCAAAAGATTACGTTAAATTATTATAAAAAGAAAAGGTTAAATGTACCAGCAAATGCTAAAACGCATTTAAGCAGACGAAATATTATTTGCAGCCGCAGATAATTCGTTTTGGCCGTTGGAAATTTCTCAAATACATTCAAAAACGTCACCTTAAATAAACTTAAGAAATATTGTACAAAGTGTGTCTGTACATTCAAATGAGGTTAAGTACCTTCGTAGAGGAAGCCCCTCCTATCAAACACTAAGCTAATGTGTTTGGCTTTATGCCTAAAAGGAATGAACGAAAAATAAAGAACATTTTGCCGGCCCCCAGCCAGGCCGGCTAAAAATGGTTTCTTTTGCTGAAAAGTACAATACCTGTCAGTTTTAGCATTGTTGTCTCGACGATGCTGTCCTTGCCTTGAGATTTGAGTTCACGACGGCCGCCTCAGACACCCGATCGCATGTGCGCGATCCTCCCTATAAGAATGGAAACCCCAGTGGGTTTGCCATCTCTTTGTCTCAAGTTACGTCAAAAGGTGACACCTGAGGGAAGGCAGGGTGGGCCTGAAGGTATTGTACTTTTCAGCAAAAGAAACCCTTTTTAGCCGGCCTGGTTGGGGGCCGGCAAAATGTTCTTTCTTTATGCTGCAAAGTACAATACCTGTCAATTTTAGCATTGACAGGCTGACCTCGTCAAATTAGGTGGCGGGCACCTTTTGGCTGAGTACCCTGGGGTGCTGAGGCTGGCGTTGGGGTCTCGTTTGGAAACGGTTTGATAGAGGTTGTTTCCGGAGCCAAAGCGAGACAATTTCCTCTCCCAGTGGTTTAAGATTTTTTTTTGAGGAATAAAAAGGAACACATGTGAGTAAGAAAAGGGATAAACGTGTTACCTGTCCAATTGGTGGTGACATTCCTGGATTCGGCCCTGGGTTGCCAGCAGAGTAGATCTTGGAATTTCTTCCCTCTTCCTGTTTTTTTTTTTTGGAGATGGCTGAAGAGCGGGTGTAGGTATGATCATGGGGCACAAATTCAAAATAGTGAAGGGAAGCACAGAGGGTTGATGCAGAAAGAAAGTTTTTTTTTTTTGTTGTTGTTCCGAAAGTTACAAAGTTTGGGAGCGGCCTTGGGGAGGTCGAAAGTTACGATTTTTTTTTTTGAAGGATTTTCAAGTGATGCCCAAGGCCGAGACGGATGATAATGATCAGGCTGAGGTGTTGTGGATCCCAAAATGGCACCCCTTGGCCTTGTGGCGGCAGACGTCGCAGGGTAGATCCGAAGTCTTATGGTTGGAAATTTGGGTCATGAGGGGGTGCATGGGCGTAAAGGAGTCGGCGTCGTCGAACTGCCAAAGTGAGAAAGAGTGCATTGGAAGGTCTGAAATGTTGGTCGTTAAAGAGTCCCACGCTTCAGAAAGGTTGACGTGGAGGGAGAGGTCCAAAGAGTCGAAATCCGAGTTGGAGGATGAGGCAGAGTTTTTGAGGGGCCCGTAGTGGGGGGTTGCGACAACGGGCCTTGAAGGGAAAGAAGAGATCGGCAGTCTGGGGTCCGATGGGCGGAGGTACAATAAGGGGTGTCGGAGCCGATTGGGTAGTTTGTAGGACGGCTTGTTGCTTTTCCCCAAGGAGATCCCAACCAGGACCCACGGGGCAAAGTTGAGAGGCTCGCAACGGCCCAAGTGGGGAGGTGGGGAGGATTGACGGGTGGCACGTTGGGAATCCAGGGAATGCAGGGCCGAAGAGTGAAGACGTAAATTTTCGGCCTTCAGAGAGGTTACTTGGGTTGAAAGTTGGTCGATATGGGCTTGGACAGAATCCAGGTGGGGTTAAATTTTTTCATAATTTTTGATGAACTGGAGTTTGGCCCTCTCGTTAAGGTGAAGTTTGTGCTTCATTGTGGTGAAAAATTTGACGTGGTCGACTTTAGGGGAAGTGTCCTGCGCACA
>JAHWFP010070711.1:0-15397 GCA_023313725.1 Lithobius niger
GTTCGTGACATTTGGTTACTTCACTCGTCGATAATGTGCGTCCACTCGTAAGTCCCCTGCCTAGTGAATCTTTTCCACATTCGAGTTTTCAGCATTCTGTTGAAATTTTATACCACGCTCGCATTCTTCTCAGAGTACGTAGAGTACATGTTAATGTTATGACGCCTAAATAGGGCTTTGAAGTCTTTATTGTAGAACTCATTACCTAAATCGACTTGTGAATTTTTAGGGGGTGTCGCTCCTTTGAGTATTTTCTTGAAAGCTTTGGTAATGTCTACGCCGGATTTAGATTTAAGGGGAACGGCCCAAGCGTACTTGGACATGGCGTTAATGCAGGTTAGTAGATAGTTAAACCGTTTATTTAGGTTAGCGTAAGATATGACTTCAACCAAGTCACCCTGCCATAGGTCGTTCAGGCTCAGTAGAATCACTTTTCGTCTCGGAAAAATTTTTCGGGTTGGTTTGTGAAGTTCTTTTACGAGTTGATCCATTTTTTTCTATTTCCCATTCCAAACCTTATTTTGTTTTCATGATTTTCTTAACGATTGAAGCGGCCGGCTTTTCCCTCCACGCCAGAGAAGGGTCATCTCTAACTCTTTGAGCTTTGGAAATTAGCACTTTATTGGCGGCATGCCGATCTTTTAAGTCCGAGCTCTCAGAGTAAGTGATATCATATCTTTTCTAGTTTATTAATTCCCGGATCTCCTTGAGCCAATTTTTTTTTTCCAGTTTGGTTCCCGGACTGCAGTATTGGTAGCCCGGTACATGCATTTCGAGCAGTAACTTATCTATGATTTTGTTTAAGATTCCTTTCCCAGACTTGATAATGGAAGCTCTTTTCGTCCCACACACCTCACAAAATACAACCTGCATCTGCCTGTTATGTTTTTGCGGTTATAATAACGGACGGCTCGGGTCCATTAGAAGTGCGACGTTTACATTTGACGCTGTACCTCATCTTGATATTTTTTGTTTTCATGGTTCTTTGGTTTATATACGATTTATTTTAACCTAAACCTAAATTTTGATAAACCACCCTTTTTTCCCGAGCAGTTATGATTTGTCATTGCTGCATATCTGATAAAATTTCGACCATCTCGTTTCTATGCCCATTGTGGCCAGCCACAGCGGACTTGTACAAAAGCCTAAGTCTCTTTTGAAGTAGGATCGTCGTAATATTTATAACAGACTCTGCTCGAGTAACTCGCTTTTTTTAACCATGCCCATCCCTTTTTTCTTCGATATCATGTGCTTCCAAATCAGAGTGATAACAGACTTGTACTTGGTGCTACGATTAGATTTGGGTTTACAAGTAGCTGGGTCGTTATTGTGATAAAGATCGTTAGTATTTTTTAACATGGCCACGTAACCTGCTTTAACTTTTGGTGTGAGGGAGGTTACTTTCAAATCTTTGAATACTAGCAAATTCCAAACCCTGTGCCTCCCCACGTATTGCTTCCCTCGACCACTACGTCATTCTCAAAAATTTTAACCACTTTATTACCAAAGGTCAGCTCACCTTTTTTCCTTTCATACTGTAACCCGAATACTGGGTCAGTGTCCTTGGGATTTTCGAAAAAATTTTATCAAGAAATATTTAACAGTTTCTCCAGTAGCCTGGTCAGGTAACAAACTATCAAGGGACGTTAGATTGGCTATGTTAGGAAGCTCCGGGGGAGTGGAAATACGTTTAGCTGCCGCCGCGGAATATGTAGGGGTGAGTTTAGGACTGGTGCTTGTAGTTGCGTATTCGGTTTTAGAAGGAATCACGGGAGGAATTAGCATTATAGTAGCTTGAGCCGGACTTGAGTATTCGACGAGGCTGAAATCGAGAGGGGTCGACAATGTTTTCTCAATAGGAGTAACGACTTCGGAAGGGGACGGTGATAAACCCAATGCTTCATAGTCATCCTCGTCAGTTTCTTCCTCTTTGAGAACTTTAATCGGTGTAGTCTGCATGACTGCTGAGCTAGAGTTTTTACACCACCCACTGATATTGGTTTTAGAGCTCCAATTGCTGGTTTCAGAGTGCTTACTGGCTTAAACAATTCTTGTAGCGATTCTTCTTGCTCTCTCTCTCGCCCAAACGTCGATTTTAAAAACTTTTTAGTTAAGTCTTTTGAGTTTTGTGATTTCTCGTTTTGTCTCTATTTTTTTGTTTAATAGGTAAAAATGAACATCTCCCCTCATTTAACTTTTTGTTAATCGGTAAAAACCCATAAAGCTTTTTCCAATAATTTTGACATAACGTTTTAAAGTCCGAAAATTCCATGTCATATCAGGGCCAACGTGATTTTCATAAACGTGTTTTAAATTTAAGTCATCAACGGGAAAAATTTGCCTGTCTCTGACCACTTGTGTAGGACTGACTGCAATAAAAGCATCGGCATTTGAATGACGCCCTTGAGCGAAGTAACGTTCAATGTTCTTTTGTTTTTCTGAAAGGCAATCGGCAAAAATTATCAGGTTTTAAAAGTTTTGGTCCAGTTATTTAGGCGGAATTAAATCTGTTTGAGAATCGTGAAAAGAAGGGACATTCCCTCAATTTTTTTGTCAATTTCACCAAATGTACACTGCAAAGCTTTGTACTTTGGCTGGCATAAGTTTTTCTGTAAATAAATAACCGGTCGTAGTCGAGCCATCTTTCGTTACAGATGAAATAAGTTAGCTATTCCGTAATTTGCGGGCTCTATAATTAAACATCTGATATTCGAGGGCAGAAATGGATGATTTTTAGGTTCTTACTTAGGCACAAAAGTCCTAGTTTTTATTTCCAAAACTTTTTTTATTTACACATTTTTTAACATTTACTGAGTTACCAAACCCATAAAGTCTTCGTCGGCGAATGTATCGTTTGAAACATGTGAATGAGCTACTCCATAGTCTACGTTGCACCATAATGTCACGTTGCTGGGAGTATCGTCGGTGACGTACACTGCGGTAATTTTTCCCGTGACTTCCGACAAGTTTAAAGCGTTGTAAGATGGCAAGTTGAACCAGGGTTTGTCGATAACATTTTTGTTAAGTTTCCCTTCAGTTTTGTGAATGTTCTCGTACACCCAAGTTCTAAGGCAGAGCGGTTTGTCTCCGTTACCTTCGTTCACCTTTACGCAAGAGGGGTAACATGGGTAAGCTGCGTGCATAGAATTGGGATAATTGAACGTAGTCAAAGACACGGGATTTTGCTCGTCATACTCGATCTCTAGTTTTTTACATATGTACTGTACCATTTAAGATTTTTCAACAGTTTTTGAGTTTCTGGGTCGCTGGGTGAAATCCAACCTAATATTTTGATTTTTCGTCCGAAACGGGAGTCCCGAACCTTTTACAATTCGAGCTTACCGCGACTAAAGCAGCCACGCGTTCAGCCGAGCCACCAAACGCAAAAGATGGCAGACCTTCCCCTGCTATACGAGATTAACCCATGACAAAATTTCAAAGAAGCTTTTAGGATACTTGTCTTTATTTGTCAAAAAATATCTGTATTTCAATTGATTCCACGAAAACCCTTTAAAAGAACTGCTTTGTCTGCTTTTATAATAACATATTTCTACTTATTAAAAACTTGATTTCTTACATGGTTGCGACGCACGGCAGTGATGATGTAAACAACCATGCGAACCTATAGCGAAGCCCCGGCCCCAACGCATTTTTATGGCTGAAGTGAAATAGTGAAACAAAAATTGTCCCTAGCCTATATGTAACCTTACATAGTAACCTACATTGGTTTAAAAAATGAAAGTGGTAAAATAATATTTTGCCATTGCAATTCATTATTTAAAATCCCTTTTTCCGAGCTACTTCAACCCTCTGGCCAATACCAGGTTAGAGAGTAGGCGACGTCATTCGTCATTGTCTGTCATACTGGTTGACCTCTAGCCTTGAGCTTCGCTAACTGATTTCTCTCGCCCGAGGGGCGTGTATTGCAAGGGTATTTGAAGGGTGAATTTCTGCCGCCGATAGCCTTGTTTGGTTGGGTCACAGTAATCACCATCCGATCCAATAGTTTTAACAGATGTTAATTTTTTAATTTTTTGTGAGGTAGATTTTTTTCGCCAACTCGCCTTTGCGCCCTCAGGAATCGTGGATTATCCAAGGAGCAGCGGTGATTAACGAAACTGCCGAGTTAAATCAACGGGATGGTTTAGGATCGCAAAACGTTGATTTGGACCACGTGGGCACAGATAGTTTTGACGGTGATTTTACAATTTCAGATGTGAGTAATAGCAAGTGTGATTACTAAAATTCCTATTATGATCGTGACAATGATAGTTATGCTGAGCTCAGGCTTAATCATGCATCGACGTAAGGTTGTTGGTGGTTAGGCCTAGTGTTCGCAGGTGGACCTACTGCAAACGATAGTATTAAAAAAGACTGTTATATGACCTACGCTTCCTAGTTTGACCAAAACGCGAAACACACTTTTGGTTTGACTTTTTCTGGCCTTACAAGCTTTGCTTTGGCTGTGTACCCTTTTTGACTTTTAATTTGTGGCTCGGTCCATATCCTTGTTTTCTGCTGTATCTTCTGGCTTGATTACAAGTTTGACAACACCCCCCTCCCTTAAAAATTGTCATACCTAAAAAAAATTAGAAGACTCTTAGTTCTGCTGGTTGAATGTAGACTTCCATTTTTTTTGTAGTTAGTGGTAAGTCTTCATCAGCAGCCATGTAATTCTTCAAAATTCTGTTAATTGTATGGTTTATTTTCCTATTTTTTGCCGATTGTAGGTTACAGAAGCCTAGATTGTAGTCTAGTTCAGGTTAAAAGTGAAGTGGTGGCATTTTTCAAGATTATTTTTTTATATTTTTATTGGCAAAAAAATCCATTCATGAGTACTATTTTTTGTCATAATTTATTACCTATTACCTAACTTTTATTTACTTTTTACAAAATGCTTGCTAAGTGTGCCGTAAAACTGGCCAAGCAAGTTGAGTGTTTTTTTGTCGAGTTTCTGCTTGCAAGATGATTTTTGGCAGTTTTGTGCAATTCATCGCATTTCATACTGAGTAGGCTGTACTTGTCCCAAACCCATATTGTGAGGACTTGACTTTCCCTGATATAAGGCCTGGCTTATGGATAAACAAATGAGTGTAGGTCTAATGGAAATGTGATGCCTGTGCTCACAATGTGGTTCTCTACACTCAGGACCAATGATGCTAGATAACCCATTGGAAAGGTAGGAAACATTTCTGCTTTTTGCCTTAGTTTTCCTTACTGGTGTGTAAGTGTAAAAAAAATGTGCAATATTTCTGGGGTGGGGGTTATTCTGAAATATGTTAGAAAACCTTTTCAGAAAAAACTTCCTGGACTAATTCAATAATCCCTAATTTCTCGTGTAGGACTACTGTACTTGGAAGTGTTGTACCGCTCCCCCTTCCCCCAAAGGAGGGGTTATTTTGGCAAGTTTTTTCAAAGTTAAACACTTATTTTGGTCGGGGTGGGGATTTTTTTTTTATGTTAGAAAACTTTTTTCAGATAATTCCTGAACCAAGTCAAGAATCTGTGACTGCTGTACTGAACTTGCTAATGACCCTAATGTGCTTCATTTCATCACGTCTCCAGTCGTGCATACAAACCTACGTTAAAATAAATGGCTAAAACATATTTTATTGAGTTGGTGCAGGTGATATTTCCTGGCTACTGAGAAGGACTGGAAACAATGAGAGTTTTTGAGGGAAATTGCTTGGGCTCCATTAGCACCATCCCTCCTTGTACTAAACTTTTATTGTACACACAATGTCATTCTCTTCTCACTGGTCCTATTCTACTGCTGGTTGTTCACGTTTGACACTCGAAATAGTTTTTGTCTTGAGCTTCCACAAACATTTCCTTTTTCTTGGAGTGTTTTCTCTGAATTCCACCAATAAAACGAAATATCCAAAAGCAAGTTTTAAAATAAATAATTTGTTTAAAATGTGGTACGGTGCGCCATTTGGGCAAATACAGGTTTTGTAGAATGAGCTTACAACATTTGTATCTTTGCTGTTACACCCACTGAACCACAGAAATTTACGTATTTTACCGTACAGAACACAATAATGATAACTTACGAAGTTTAAGCTGTTAAAGCTGTTTAAGCTGTTTACGTTGGGTTAAACAAAAATACACTTACGATCAAGTTATCTGCACTGTTGTGTATCAGCAAGAAGACCTCTATAATTGTACTACTAACCCACATATATATTTTTAAAATTAATTAATTACCGTATTTTAACGGATATTCAACTTTGCGGAGTGTGCACATTTTTGTGACCAAATTGTTCGTGCCGACAATCTGCAGTATGAAATGGCCTAACCTAAAACGTTTAGGCTGTTTCAACATTTCTCACTTTGTTGTAACTTTGATAAAAATTAGCTTATTTACTTTAATACATACTAGCAACACAAGCTAAGTTGCTGGAATGCAAGATGAAAAATGATCGCTGAGAACCCACGAAGGCTCTAGCTACCAAGGAAGAAAGCCGCTGACATTGTTTACGGATATAGAAATGAATGTCTGGGAGGTGCACCATTGCCAGTTCCTTAGCATTATATTGAATCACAAAGTCAAAGTCCTGTATTAAGTAATTAAAGGCTACAAACTTGGAAATATAGTTTTAAATCATGTTATTACGAAATATTTATAATGGCTAATTTTCGGTTTTTATTGAATCAAATATCAATTAATTTTCCCGCTTCTGAAACCAAGAGCGGTAGTACACAACCACCTTGTTGACACCGGAAGAAACTATTTCCGCGCAGCATTGTGCCTTCGCATACACTCGGGGAGAGACCGTCGTGGCTTCAGTAATTTCGTTTGTTTTAAAAGATCTGATCACGGAGGACACGATACGCTATGAAGTAAAGCAGAGAAAAAAACGATGATTCGATGTAATGATGATGAATTTAAAACCATACAAATAATAAAAACTTTGAACTTAACAAAAAACTGTTGCCAGTACAGGCTTGCGTACAATATGTAATATGTAAATTGAGAGCAGGAAACATTCTGCTTATAGGCTCCCTCTCAATAAAACCATCATAAAAAAAACAAGTTTAGAACTAAATGAATTTGTCCAGTCTGTTTTTGAAAGAGTTGATCGACGTTGCATCAACGACACTCTGGGTCAGAGAGTTCCAATTGTCAATCACACCATGATTGAAAAAGGATTTCACAGTGTTCACCCTTCCTTGCGGCTTGAAAATTTTGGAGTTGTGACATCTGGTACTTACTTAAAATAATACGTTTTAAAGAACATACTTTGTTCGTTTAAGTTTAGAGTCCCCCAAAATAAAAATAAACCAACAATGGGCCTGTGGAAGTGTGACACAGATCTGCGGGTTACGCCACGCTTTAAAACTATTTTGCAAATTAACACAAAGCTGCGTGTAGAATTGCAGTGAATATAAGTTCTATTTGCCTTCTTGGTAAAAAAGTAGACCTAATAGCTAAATTATGCCACACAAAAAAGTTCCTAGTGTTGGTGGGCCTGCATTATTTATAGTATGGGACTAGATATACACCCAGGAGCAGCTTGTATTTTGAAACATACATCATTTGCATAGTCAGCGAAAAAAATCTGTTTTCATAAATTTACTTCCTAACCACCGCGGCTCAAGAAAACCTCTTTCCGGGCCCTAAAATCAGAAAGTGGTATTTAGAAAGCCCAAGCCACCTGACCCTTCTTTCATGTGCCACGATCCCTCCCACCTTCCCGTGCTTTGCAGGGCAGCCAAAGGGCAGCTGCAGTCTCAGTTGGATGCCACATAGCGAGTTCTAGCGGCAACTACAGGCAGGCGACTTGGTAAGCTTCTATTGAAATCTTGAAAGTGAATGAAAGGAAATAAGGAAAACTTTACACCATTGTTAATTTTTGTACCTTTGTCGTTCTTAACTTTCAGCAAGTTTTTTTTGCAAGAGTTTGGAAAGATTCGTTTGCTAGATGGTTGAGACATTTTGAGGTTATTATTTATTTTGATGTTCTTCCTTTTATGATATACATAAATATTTAAAGTGCCAAGCCTCATCGGCGGCTCGGCACATTTTAAAGTTCTCATATTTAAAAAAAAAAGGATGTCAGTCAATAAGTTTGGACAAGCATTGAAAAGGACGAGAGGGGAAGGGGGTGAAATGATGGGAGTCCGTCCAAGAGGACCGCCAGGACTAGGATACGCTTTAACCCCCGAAAACAACTACGACATGCAAAGCAAGCGTGTAACTAAAGTAGGAGCTGCTATCAAACCTGAAGACGCGGTAAATTATTCTCAGATCGTTAATCTTTAACGGACGTTCAGAAACTTGAAACGGACTTGCGTCCTGCCATTACTCTTTTCTCCGACGAGTTGGCTTCTGCCATTTCTAGCATTGAAAAAATACGTTGTACTTAGATGAGGCTGACGGGAATTTTTACGTGAAGAAGAAACAAATAAAAGGACGTAGCTTTCCCTGTCACGCTGCTGACGCGGCAACAAAAGTATACGTTGACAGAAATTGTTTATTACTGGACGACCAGAAAGTATACTTCAACGCGCACAAGCCGATCAGAAATCTAAGTGATCATACTTTGCTGAGCGATGCTGTTACTAAGGTACTCGTCGACAGCTTGTTACAAGATGGGCAGAAAGAATACTTCAATGCCTCGAACAATCAGATTAGAAATCTAAGCGAACCTACTTTACCGAATGACGCGACTACGAAGAAATTTGTGCACGAAAACTTTTTCATGCTTATCAGTTTCTGCACGAAAAGCCCTTTGCATAAAGAAATTGTTTGATTCATTAATTCCGGACCTTTTACAAGTTTCATAAGTACAAGTTCTGCCTTAATTCGTAAAGCAATTTTATACTGCAACGATCCGAGCGTAGAAGTCATTCCTAAATGTAAAGCAGGAACGAAAACATTTTTAATTACTAAAATACAAGACGTGCATTCGATAACTACCATTTTTGACATTCCTTATGAAATAGAAAAGATTCATCCATCGTGATACATACGGTCGAAGATTTTCATACAGAAGATATTTATTAATTTTCCAGTTACATTGCACGTATCTTTTCAATAGATGACTCGTCTCATCCTTTCCAAAACAGCTTCGTAAGTACGGGCCTTAGAGAAGGCGCTTAGAAAAATAAGCAAAACTGACCGCACCAAATCTGGTTAAAGTTTTGTACGCGTTCGTAATTGTATTTAATTCCCGGTCCCAAATAGTTAACCACTGACTGGGCAGGAACACATGTTGCCAAAACTATTGAAATAACATGGTTCACCCGAAACGATTGAATAGGCGACCCAGTGACTTCCTTCTCCGTCCTGAAAATCTTCTTTTAAGTCCAGGATTCCGTTTTCGCCAGAAGGCGAAAGTTTTAACGGAAGCGTGTCTTTACTAAAAGTGCCTCTAAATTTTGGAATTTTCATCACTCTAGACAATCCGTTTTAATCGTTCGTTAAAGGTTTATTAAAGTCGATTAAACCCTGGGTGACCTTAAGTAAAGACCTCTGCCACGGGGCAATTTTTTTTTGCTTCGTATTTTGTTTATTTTTTTTTCTTCGAGCCAGAACCTTCCAGTTGCTTGTGATGTCGCACGAGTTCAGCCAGAATTTGTGCATCGTTTTGCGCCTTTTTTACGGCAGACACCACCCTCGCAGTTCCTGCCGCCGAACTTCCAATGCCGGCTAAAATCGGTCCTGACAATGCCAGCAGCAAAAATCCGCCTTTATTTTTTCGCGATCTTGTTTTGAGCACCATTATTATCTTTTTTATTATTGTTATTTTTTAATAAACAACTTTGACTTTACCTCTGTCCGACTTTAGAATCATTTTCCTGTTGCCAATCAGCAGCGTGTGACAAGTAGTATTAGCTGGTACTGCGGCCCTAAACTTTAGTTTGACTTGTACGTCCTCGATTCCCGATTGCAGCCTTTCGGACTGTTTGGAGCAATCCAACATCACGAGATGATAGGCTTCCTTGAACTGTAGCAAGTCGAAACTCAGGTCGTTGGTGTCGTAGTACAGCTACCTAAATTGGTGCGCCGTTCTGTACAAGCCAACGTACTCTTCAGTGGCATAATTAGCGTTCAAATCGAGAAACGGGTAACTCTCGAAATTCCGAGTCACATGAGCATCTTGCAAACTGCAGTGGTCGAACACACCCGGGTTTTTGACTAAGGAGTCTTGCCTGCTAGTTTGAAAAGCTAGAACTATCCACCTAGGTTTCTCGACCACGGAAGTAGTTAGCATGCGCAAGGTGAAGCTGGTGTTTTGAGGGCGCTCGCAGTTGTTGTAATGCCAGTGCCTAAATCCTAAACCACGGTCTCTCAGTGGTCGATGAGATTGTAGAGTTTAAGTTTTTGCTCGTTCGAGGCCACGATGTGGGGGACCTACCAGGAAATGCTATTCAGAACGACTTTGCCATTGGCCGCTTGCCGCTGCTTTGAAAATGGCGTTCGTGTCGCACACTCGCATGAGTGTGAGCACGTGTTTAGTTCCATATATTAGCTTATCGTAATTTTCGAAAAATCCCATGACGTGTTTCAGAGGGATAGCCAAGGTAAAGCTTCCCTTGGGAGTTGTTTCAACGATGATGGACGCGTGCCGCTGTTTGAACCCCAAATTGTTACTTAGTTTGGCATCGACTGAAGCTGCACTATCCAACGCCCAGCACTGGCCGAGCAAAGCCGGTTGCTCCGCCAAGCCGTAAGTGAGCAGTTCCTTCATCAGAGTACCGAACCCCGGATAATATAACTCGTCGACTTGTTTATCACCTAGATGGTATTTGATGTTAGAAAACAGGAACGTGGGAGCATTATTAATCAACGCCGCTACGTCAGTGTCCATTTAAGACGAGTCATCATTCTTCAGCAACCGCTCTTTAATCAGGAGGTAACTGTTGACAACGTGCAGAAATAAATCTTGGTTTTCAACATGTATGCGAATTTCTGAATTTACGTTGTTGAGATTAGTGCCAACAATAGGATTGTATTCGTGGTAGGTATAAGACTCGATGGAGTAATCATACACCAAAGGTTCGTTGATTTTTAAGTAATCTTTTACTACGCTCATTTTCTGGATGTTGTTATAAATTTGATGAAAGCTTTGTTTCTAGGCATCAAACCGTCTGTTATTTTATAATTAGAGTTAAAATTAAGAAAGATTCCTTTCCCTTTTTTTCTAAACACGAGCATTTTTAACCTTTTTTAACTGCTTGTGCATGTAATGCATAAAGCAGTTATTGAAATACAGTTGGGGAGTAAAAGGTGCTTGCGTTTCGTCCCAGTCCAGTCATTTATTTGAACGGGTCATGCCTATCACCTTTATCGTATAGCCGTAAGTGACTGAAATATTAGTCTATTTTTCATGATTTCGATTAGAAGACGTGCCAGCAAATTGTAGGCATTGTTATTGAACAGTTTATGGCTAAATCGTTTCATATGAAGGGTTGTAGGTCCTTGACAAAATAATTTTTGCCAATTATGTTTCTGTATGAAAAAAAAGTTGAACCGAAACTGGCCCAGCTTATTTCAGGTTTTGACAACATACACGGAAAACGGAATTCTATCTGTTGTTGGGCTATTGGCGAACCACTGAAAAAAAAATGGCGGCTACTTTACGGTTCACCGGGAAGGCTGTCTAGGGTTCTATGCATATTGGCAATTCGTGTAGTTATGTGGCTCCTTCTAATCAGGTAATTATTGTATAATTGATTGTTTAGTGTAACAGTTTGTTGTAGTATAATCAATTGACAAACGTGTGAGAGAACGGGATAGTGCATTTAAGTGCGTAGCTAACGTAATAAAGGCAGAATTATAAATTCATACCACGATCACTTTCGATAGTAAAATAAACAATAGAGGGAACAAGTTTACTTTACGCGGCTTATGGGAAGAATAAGGGCTCCTCACCGATTGATCTCTCGTTGGTCTAGAGTGACATAAAATGATTAACTGAACAACCTTTTCGCATAAAAGTTTTGGGGCAAAGGCTTCATTTGGCCGTCAGAAATTATTGAAAGCCTCTCTCTGCGCTGACGGACGAGAGACCGTTTTCTTCCCGTGTCCTCAGCTGATATTTTTTTCCGGTAAACAGTTCAGATAGGTGGGTTGTTATTGTCAGTTTCGTGTGGTTTTGTTGTTAGTGTCGATTAGGGTAGGAACCGGCTTTGGCATTTCACTTGAGGTAATGAGCTGGTTGGGTTTTGCCGTTTCACTTGCCGGACTTTCGCCCAGTTTCATGCTTTTCTGGCACGGTGCGGTGCTAACTTTCGACCTTCACCACGGCCAAACGGTGCGTTTGCCCCAAAAATGGAAGAGGAAAACATTACTCAGCAGGTAATTCTTAGTCCATTAAAAAAAATCGGACGAGAGCGCGTTTTCTTACCATGTTCTCTTTTCGAACATGGCCCGAAATTCGAAAAAAGAGAAAAAAACCTACCTTTAATTTTCACGGAAGACACTACAAATTGATCCCAAACTGCGGAAACTCGTTAAATCATCATTAACATAACCTAACCAATTAACTGCCCCAGTATGAAATGCCAACCCCCAACCCATTAACTACCTCAGTATGAAATGCAAAACCCCAAACTTATCTAACCTAGCCTAACTGACAATAACAACAAAACCACATGAAACTGACAATAACAACCCGCCTATCGGAACCACCCAATAGAGAGCTTTGTCTTTCGTCTATGAAAATAATAATGTTACGATTTTTTGCATAAGTAGTTTATGTATTTCTGTATGAAAATCTTGCACGAAACTAAGGTAAGTCCATTAAAAAAAAATCGGACGAGAGCCCGTTTTCTTCCCATGTTCCCTTTACGCAACAAACTTATCTAACCTAACTTAACTGACAATAACAACAAAACCACATGAAACTGACAATAACAACCCGCCTATCGGAACTGTTTACAAAAAAAATATAAGGTGCCCTGCCGGCCCTGCGAGCGAACGCGAACAACCTATAGATGTACGGATTGTGGCGCTCAAATCTATCGTTTTAAGTCGTTTTAACACTTTTCCGCGCACTAAAACCAACTGTCCCTGTATTTAGGAAGGTGTTGGAGCCATTTGGAATAAATATCGTAAGGATATCGAGTATGTGCCTAATATAAACTTTAGCCCAATAGAGCAATAGAGAGCTTTGTCTTTAATCTATGAAAATAATAATGTTGTGCTTTCATAATGGCAAGCGTTCTTTGATAGCAAGTGTGTCAGATTTTTTCATCCAATGTGCAGCTTGGATCATCATAGAAACAAAGTACATTATCTTGTTTCATTGGTGTCTAGACGGGATCAACGGATTTAAGGACAAATCCCTCCCCCCCAGCTTATCCAAAGTTTTATTAATTTTTTTTTTCGTTTACATTTTGTTTTATAAATTTAAGTATTTCCGACTGAGGTCCATTTTTCAGAATGAGATGTTTTTCTTGGGTGTGATGGTGGGATGGTAGTTGTTGCTCCCCCTCCTCCCGCTCCAAAAAAAAATCGACCATGGTCGTATTGCACGCCTGAATGTTTAGACCTATTTAGTTGATTTGTACTACTGGAACCTACGTCGCTTTTAATAATAAGAGCGTAATCGGATCATTGGTTATGATGGCTCCTACGTGTAGCGATTGTGTCCTCCGTTCTTCAACTGCAGGAGGGTATTTAGCCGGGGGGGGGGGGGAGCCAGGCACGAGGGGCGGCAAGCAACATTGCTCTTCTGCTCAAACTTGGGGCTTGATACATCCATCTTGATGAACTTTTTGGCATAAGCAGTTTATGTATTTCTTTATGAAATTCTTGTTTTAATCTAACTCGTAGATCTCGT
The DNA here is from genome assembly GCA_023313725.1 of Lithobius niger. NCBI lineage: Eukaryota > Metazoa > Arthropoda > Chilopoda > Lithobiomorpha > Lithobiidae > Lithobius > Lithobius niger. The sequence continues at coordinate 13,794 of JAHWFP010070711.1, forward strand.
ATAATGATGCACCGTGAGCGTCTCACCGTTTAAATCCTACGGCTCGTTGGTCTGCAAAGTGAGCCAAACTCTTATACTTCTGATTAATTTGGTAGTAACCGGTAGATAAATTAAATTATGAGGGGATTCTATGATGTTGAAACCGGGCGGTGAATTGGGATAAAAGGAGTATAAAGTGGGCTGAGTATCGTTGTTTAGGTACGAATTGCCGATGATATCGACGTGCGCGAAAATTGTATTGACGCTCATAATGTCGACTGTATTTTGACTTTCGCGACTTCTAAAATAGTTGCCCGAGTCAAACCCCAAAACTTCAGCCAAACTCTTGTTGCCCGAAAAGGAAACGCCGTAGTTCGTTCGGTAATTATCAAGTCGGTTCTTAAAGTGTTTAGATGCGGAAGAATCGTAATGGCATCCTTGCTGTGGCCATTTCCATCTATCGCCGACTTGAGAAATTTATTCAAATCTTCAATTTCGTAAGGACCTGAGGTTACTTACAGTTTGTGCCAGGAAGCGCCAGCATGGGTCGTGTATTGAATTTCGTTATTTTTTGAGGTGATGTTGTGAATGCTGTTATAAGTGTCTAAATTAAGCAGAGCCAATTCGTAATTTTTTTTCAGAGTCATATGAATGGGAGTGTTTAGATTAATTCTCAAATCAGAGTCTTTGCCGGAGAGAATAATCGAGTAGGAATCCATGATGTTGCCTTTTTTTTTTTTAAAGCGATATACTTGGAAAGGAGAAAAAAAATGTGAAAACTCAAGCACTCGCACGACCCCTCCAGTTTTGGAAACCCCAAAATGTTGCTCATTCATCTTTTTTTACACTTTAAAGCACTCAAGCGTTCTCACACAGCAAATGCTCATGGAGCACTCGCACGACCCCTCTGATTTTGGGGACCCCCTCCCAATTTTGGTACCCCCCCCCCCGCACTGTTGCTTATTCGTAATTTTCTCACTCTGAAAGCTTTTGAGAGTTCTTACAATGCGAATGATCGTGAAGCATTCGCACTACCCCTCGGATGACGTCACTTCCGGTCACTTGACCTTCGCGATTGGAGAAGGGCACATTTAGTTGGCAAAAGGACTCGTGTAGCAAAAGGACACATGTAGTAAAAGGACATATTTAGGTAGCAAAAGGACGCATTTTGGTAGAAAAAGGCCCTCCACCATGGATGACCTCGACCCGGTGACCCATCTTGGCTATGGCCGCACTTCCAGGATGAAAAAAGGTAACAAAAAGCACTTTCCCACCCTCCTCCAGATCGATGTCCACCGGATGCCCGGCCCACAGGACGTAACGTCATAGCCCCACCCACCTGAAGTGACGTCGTAGCCACGCCCACCGGAAGTGACATCATAGGAGGTAGCACATAGCACTTTCCCACCCGATCCTACAGATTGATAAAAAAACGGAAAAACGCGAGCAAAACGCACTTTCCCACCCTCCTCCAGATCAACAAAAACCGGAAACCTGGCCCACTGGAAGTGACGTTATAGCCCTACCCACCTGAAGTGGCATCATAGCCACGCCCACCAGAAGTTACATAATAGGAGGTAGCAAAAAGCACTTTCCCACCCTCCTCCAGATTGACAAAAAGCGAA